>CM017567.1:45611298-45845277 GCA_007844125.1 Sinonovacula constricta | reverse complement strand
TTGCAGCGTGCCAGGTTTAAATCTACATGACCCGCTATTTTGATTATTCGTTTATTATCAACGCTGAGAAGCGATTTTTATTTCACGAAACATTGCTAAAAATAACTAGCGACTTGATATTTATACTTGGCTACTAACAACAATAAATAAAAACATATAAAAACAGCGGATAGATAATAATTATGTAAAAAAAAAAAAAAGACAAATATATAAATAAATAAACGTTGAATACGAATAAGGTTACTACTTTGTTTCTAAAGCTAAAGTATATATATATAGTTTACCATTTGTAATATCGGATCGTTACACGATGCGTTCTCCACAGCAGACGCTAGCTAAATAATAATCCACTTACGAAAGACGCTCATATGTATTTAAGTATTTGGATCTTATTGGCTGCTTACGAAATGCATTGAAATAAAGCGAGACGATTGGTCGGTTTGAATTCTAACCGTCAACTGTGTATAATTGCGGAAAACTTCGAAGTACGTAATGGAAATTTTTGCTGACGAGCGACAGGCGTCAGTGCGAGAAATTACGTAAAATGTTAGTAAAAACAAAACAAAACAAAACAAAAAATAGAAACAATATTACGCTTTATACATGTAGTTAGTAACCTCATCTTTTATTTAATTCTCTCTATAACTATATCTATCTTATATGTATTTTTTCTATTTCTCTCTTAATTTTTTTTTTTATTTCTCCCTATTTTAGACATCACAGGCTTCGTCCGCCGTTAAAACACCACTGGCGGGGAACGAAAACGATGTAAGTATATATATATATATATATATATATATTATTATATACACACACGCACGGCAAACTTATTTTATTGCCGTACTAAATTAACAACTGTAACTTAAGAAAACTAAACACAAAAATAAATGGGTTGGATTACAAGTAACAAAAGTTTGTAATAATTATCCAGTTAAACCGATAGTAAAATAAAAAAAAAATAGAAAAATATAGAAAAATATAATGATAACAATAATAATAAATTGATAATACTTCGATTTTATATCTACACGTAGTTAGTATCGTCATCTTATATTTTCATTCTATTGATATTTATATATCTATCTATCTATATATGTATATATATTAATGTACATAGTATCTATACCGTCGATTATTTGGGAATGAAAGAAAGTTGAATATGTTTTTTTCTCCCTTTTTAGCCGAGAAGGAGGCTGTGGACGCCGGTGGAGGCGTCGACTCCTAAATGTGAAGTAAGTTTGATATTTTGTTTAATAATGATCTTTATATTTGATCAGTTCCGTCAATTTATTCACTAAAGTGAATAGTGTATCTCCTTTTCTCGGTTTATCTCTAAGATTAAATACACGAATTGTTATTTTTCATCATTATTAGTTTTCTAACGTCTTGAACGTATTTCCTTTATTGTTCGATCTTTCTCCTTATTTCTTTACCGTTTATACGCTTTTACAAGTGTAAATATGTTGATTGAAATTAGAATTCAAATCGAATTATTATTTTTTTTTTTTTATTATTTTTATTTTTTATTTTTTATTTTTTAGCTGTCAAGTATTGGTTGGGAGAGCCCGACAAGGGATAAAATTGTAAGTATGAATATATATGAATGTATTCGTAAATATGACGCAGTCATTTAGTAAAAACGAACAAAACAACAACAACAATAAAACAAAACAAAACAAAACAAACAACAACCACAACAAACAGATTAAAGACACATAAAAAAAACAACAACGACAGAAACAAAACAACAACAACGTCGTATTGAAAAAAATAATAATAAAAACGTTTTAACTGCTTATATTAAGATCCAAAAATATTAAGTTTATATATATATATATATATATATATATATATATATATATATATATATATATATATATATATATATATATATATATATATATATTATTTTATTTTAAATTACTGTTCATTTTATAATTATTATTGTTGTTGTCGCTATTTCAGGCGAAGCTGCGAAGAGGGATTATGAAGATACGAAGGGAGGCTGCAGAAATGCAGAGGCTCTTGGAGGAGCTGTAAGTATTATTGCATTTTTATATCGCCTTCTTAAATTTATGGCTCAGATGCATCATTATAGCCATGTCGTCTGCGCGCCGCGATGATCAGGGTCTAAATTTGTATGTAGGATTAAATGTCGGGCGACCCGTGATCCGACCAGTAAACGAAACGCTCGAACAGCTCCAGTAACGCCTCGTCCGCGTGGCGGGGAGGTCTGTTCTGTTAACTTGTCATTTATAATTAATTACGATCGATAGGAACGGTAGACGCGAAATGGAGCGAGACCGCATGAAATTAGTCTTTAAACTTAGTTTATTCTATTTTCGAATTACGGGTAGTAAATATACGATATTTTAATTTCTCGTTTCGGGTTGGTTTTATTTTCAAACTATAGGCCTTTATTTTATGACGTAATTAAAGTATACTATAAAAATGAAACGACACCGCATGAAATTAGTGTTTAAACATAGTTTATTCTATATACGAACTATGGGTAGTCTATAAACGATATTTTAATTTCTCGTTTCGGGCTGGTTCTATTTTCAAACTATAGGACGATATTTTATGACGTTATTAAAGTATACTATAAAAATAAAATATATATATATATATATTTTTTTTAAATATTTTTCTCGTTTCGGGTTTATTCTATTTTCTTATTAATGTCATTTATTGATGATGTAATTTTTTCTAAAACATATTATTTTTAAATTTGTTTTTCTCGTTTCAGAATGTGAGCAGCCGCCTGATGTAAATTTTGAAGAAAAAATTAAAAAAAATAAAATAAAATTGTATTGTCTTTTTCTAAATAAAAAAATAAAAATAAAACTAACGAACTTGTTGTTACGTCTGTTCAGTACTTCAACTTTAAAATAGGGATACTAGAAAAGATTTTTTTTTTTTTTTTTAGCCTGTAATAGTAATGGAAAATTTTGTTTAGCTCGAGAAATTCCGATAAAACGTAAACCGTTAGGAAAAACGGACGCGATACTACGCTTTATGCGTGTAGTTAATATCTTCATCTTTTAATTCTTTTTTCTTCTATACTCTCCCCCTCTCTCTCTCTCCTCTCTCCCTCTCTCATTCCTAGTTCGTTTATTACTTGATGAGTACGCGCACCGGGAAACGCGTGCTCTCATCGAATCAAAGGTGAATACAAATACACTATTAAGAATTTCGGTTAGCCATAGATTTATGATTAATTACCATTAACGCGGTAACAGCGGGGCGGCGGGTTGATACTAAATTTATAATTAATTTAAACGAATAATCAATTACTGCGTCGTAAACAATTATTGATTACTTAAATTATACCCGCTGTCAATTGTGATTAATTAATTATTGGGGAGCTGTCAATTTTAATTAATTAATTATGGGGAACCAGGGAACCAGGCGAACCAGAAAATCTGCCCAAATGGTCGCGCTATACTACTAATGTTTATGTTAAAGAAGTGGGTCATTAATTCGGTTATTTACTCTTTCCCCCCGATTCAAAACTTCAGTTGCTTACTTGTGTCGTTCACAACCATACTCATGAGCGATCTTTATAATTCTTTTCTTAAAACTTACCATTTCAGGTCGTTAACGACTTGAATATAAAATGTGACCAATTAAATATAAAACGTCTTTTAAGCAATTTTTATGTTGGTTTATGAATGTGTTATAAAGGTTGTTTTAAGTGTTCTTTTTGAAAACATGTGTTGTGTTATTTGAGTACACACAGATGTATCAAAAAATGGCATTAAAATCTGCCCTGTTGGGTATCAACAAATTGTATTAATACATGTATTTTTTTTTAAATACTAACATAACTAATAAAATATTGCTGCCATTCCTTTACATGACAATTTAATAAAAGAATTGCAGCTACTTTGTAATAACTCCTCTACAAAATAGCCTGTTAAATTGTTGGCATTATTTTTTTTAATGTGTAACTATTTAATACTAGTAACATTATTTTACAAAATCTGTAAGTATTTACTATTAAACAATTATTATATAGTATATGTTATATACCGGAAATAAATAGTTTACACGTGCTAACGTTGACTTGTGTTTTAATTTGATTCACCAGACTGCTTCATAACATCTTTAGATATGAAATAAATGAGCTTCAACGATGTATGTTAATATCAATGGCGCAACTGGATGTAAAAGCCTGAAACAAAGATTTACAGCACAATATATTTTATTAAACAGACAATTACGAATTATTACAATACACATACTCAACATACAGAACAAAAATCATGTGTATCCAATAAAGTATAAAATGATCCAGGTCCTTATCCAAGATTCATTTACTTCATGAAAGTTCAAATTCCCATTTAAATCTAAATAAACCACAATAATGTCCGAAGATAGCGATAAAATTATTATTAATCCAAACAAAGTACATAAGCTGAACTCCCAAATTCCCACACTGTTAGTATTTTAAAACACTTGTTGAATTCACGGATGGTCTGTTAAGTCTTCGACGTATTACCCAGGTCTAACATAAAACAACAGTCCCATTTATAAAAGCTAAACTATTCGAGAAAGTACCAGTTACATCGCTTATTTAAACATTACAGAAATTACTAGAGCTGCCAAAAATCAGTATCACGTGACAGAGAACATTCTATTAATGAGTGACGTAGTGCCCAGTGACCGAAGCAGTGTCCTAAAATAAGACCGTCACAAGGTTAAATACTATAGTCGCAACTTTTCTGCGGTATCCGGACAAGTCCTCAATACAGACTATGTAAGTAGTAGTAGTGATACCCCAAACACTCAAGAAACAAAAACAAACAACGCGCTTGCCATCGGCTTCCGGCGAAGCACGCTATTATCATTTAAATAAAGTAGTTTTGTTTACATTCATAGTAACAGTAAATCTCAGCGTGTGAAAGTAACACAATTCCAACTATTTCATGATATGGCTAGAATCAACCAAAGTCCAATAAATATTACAAGCAATTCTTAGCCGCTTTACGGTCTTTCAGCAGATGACACATTATGACATATGAGCAAGTCGTTCACCGCCTCTGTTTAGTACAAAATCGGCCAACATAGAAATTAGCTGTTCCCTGCAGTCACATTGTCCGTTTTCAAGGATCTTTCTAAAACAAATTGGTCCTATTTGTTCTGATGACATATATACATCGTGTGTTGTATAACATAAGCTGGAGAGAGATGCACTAGAATGATATATTTTGTAAATTGTAGATTTTGTAAAAAACATGTTACTAATATCAAATAGTTACACATTTTTTCTAAACTATTGCCAACATTTAAACAGGTTGTTCTGAAAAGAAATTGTTACAAAGTAGCTGCAGCACCTAACAGGACGGGTTTTGATGTATTTATTATTGAAATATCTACTCAGTATACTAAAATATACAAAAATAACACCACACAACATTTAATGTACACTTTATAACGCATTAATAAGCATATAATACATTTAAAGACGTTTAATATTTAATTAGTCACATTTTATATTCAAGTCCTTAACGACCTGAAATGTTAAGTTTTAAGAAGAAAAAAAAAAGATAAAGATCGCTCATGAGTATGGTTGTGAACGACACAATTAAGCAACTGAAGTTTTGAATCGGGGAAAAGAGTAAATAACCGAAGAAACGACACAGTCCTTTAACATTAACATTATACAAAAAAAGATATCTGTAGTAATAAAAGTATATAACTTGTGAATGTTAAATAAATATTGTGTATAGCATTTGTAGCTAGTAAAATGAAATGTAGAATAAAAGCTAGGTGATATGAACATACAAATGTCGAATAAAAGCTGAATGAAATTAACATAAAAATGAAGGGGGAGCTGGGTGAAATGAACATAAAAATGTCGAAAAAAAGTTAAAGTCGAATAAAAGTTGGATGAAACAAATATAAAATTGCCGAATATAAGCGAAATAAACACAAAAATAAAACACACACACAAACGTATATCGGCATATTATTAAAACACACATTGGAATAAAAATGTCAGATAACAGTTATATTATACACATTTCACTCAAGGCTGGAAAGTACAGTAATGTAAACAGCAACAACGGGGCATTAAAAACTTAATGCAACAACAACATAAATTACAAACTGACCTTTCATTTACAAATCATAAAATCATTCATCTTCATCCCACGTATATTTCAGGCAACGCGTGGTTAAAAGGAGACGCGTGTTAGTACTGGTATCGCTTGATCGGTAGAAGACGAGTGTTTGTACTGACATCTCGTGATCGGTAGGAAAGGTTGTTTGTTCCTACATAGCTTGATCAGTAGGAGAGGGTGTTTGTACTGACATCGCATGTTTCCAAGAAGATGGGTGTTTGAACTGACATCACATGATCGATAGGAGAGGGGTGTCTGAACTGACATTGCGTGATCGGTAGAAAGGGTTGTTTGTACCGGAATCTCGTAATAAATAGGAGATGTAGGAAATGGGTGTTTGTACTGACAGCGCGTGATTGGTAGGAGAGGTGTGTTTGTACTGGCAACGCATGATCGGTAGGAGAGTGTTTGCTGTACTGATATCGCGTGATTGGCAGGAGAGGGGTGTTTGAACTGACATCGCGTCATTGGTCGGAGAAGGCTATTGAGATTGCGTAATTAGTAGGAGAGGGGTGTTTGCGCTGCTCGTGTTTTTTGGAGTAGGGGTTTGATTGGTAAGAGATTGGTGTCTGAACTAACAACTTGTGATCGCTAGGACAGGGGAGTTTAGACTGAAACAATGTGGGCTATTCTGATAAATTCTTTATTCAAATGTTGTATACTGGAATGGTAGAAATGTCCAAGTAGTAGTTTTATTTCACCTGGTTTCAAGACCATTGCACAATAACATACACTTTAAAAAGCAAATTTATATGGTTTTGTCTTATTAACTAGACAACAAAACGACAAAATCATTTATCATTTTTAAGGTCACAAGCCTTTTTCAAGAACAAAACGTCACTAAATATGATGAAGATGGGTTTGCCCGTCAAATATCCGAGACATGATTCCTTGATCATCCTAGGTGTTCTGAATTAGGTCAACTATTTTCAATGTATTGTTCACCCGCTCTTCTTTAAGAAACCAGATTATGTAATCACACTTGACGGTTGAGGAGCCATCCATTTTCTTTGACGACCATCGCCATTTTGCAACACAGTTCAAGGTGAGTATATTGCCTTAGTACACCAAGACGAGTATATTGATTCAGTAGATCAAGGTGAGTATGTTGACATAGTAAATTAAGGGCGAGTATACTACCATAGTACATCCAGGCGAATACACTGCCATGGTACATCAAGGCTACTGTATTGATATAGTACATTCAGGCGAGTACACTGTCATGGTATATCAAGAGTATACTGCTTGACTTGTGAACCGGAGTACTTTATTGGTATTATAGTTACCTGGTGTACATTTACAGTAAAGGTAGGACCAAACACTGAACCCATGTCGAAATTAATCACACTAAACATACAATAAACAAAATTAGAGAGTATAGACGTACCTGAATATGACACCTTGAGAGCTGTTTGGGATTCGGGTTCTAGAAAAACACAATTTGTACAAATGTATGAAAACATTCTGTGAGACCTTTTTCGGAGAAAAGGACCGAGTATTCCACTTTCAACAGCGCAGCTTGCAAAAAAAATGTATGGCTAGCAATTATTAAAAAGGTAGTATCATTCATTGGAACTCACAGTTGTTTAGCGAGGGACGGCCTCAAAGCAACGTTCACTGGAGTTATTCCCCTTTTTCAGATTGTGTCAGTTACCTCTCTTTTTGGTTCGAGCAACCTCTGTGTAGAAAGAAAATAGCGATGTCTTGTTTTACAAAGAAGCCCGGCGTCAACAATACAGCTTGTAATTACAGATGTAGCAGACAACGAATGAATGCAAGGTAGCAGATAGTCTAGTTCCCATCAGAGTTGCGGTTCGTTACTTTACATATTTATGTTTATTGGGTTCATCATCCCACCAACAGTATTTCAGTTAACTGGAGACAGTGTCAACTTGATGCAGAAATAGTGCTGTCTTCAGTTTTGCAAAGCATGCGATGAACACCTGGCATGATACCACACCTAGTCACATTATCCTGACACCGAGCCAACCAGATCTGCCCTATATTTACCACTACCATTTTTTACGACTTAGGCATGCTGTGGCCCGGAATCGAACCCGAGGCTTCTCGCGCATGGAACCGAGGCTCTAAAGATTGCGCTTCTAGGTCCGGTCACCAATATCTATGCATTGAATCGACAGTGTAAGGACGTGTTTTGTTCCCTAATGACCCGTATAACATAAATAATGTCATCTCGCAACGTCTCACATTTAGTTTGGGGATGTATGCTTTACTGCTCGCACAGATCTTTGGCATCAATGAACAGCCTTTTGTAAGACCTGTTCGTGTACCAATGACTTAATTTGGGTTTTCTGAAGGAAAAGATAGGCCAACCAGTCGGACACTACTTTCAATTGCGACATGGTCACAGTTTATGGACATGATAAAGAACCACGCTATCCGCGCGGAATATTTATTCGAATAATCGTATATATCAAGCCAGTCAGTGAAGTCAGCGTTCGAAAGCTACTAAAATACAAAAGAAAGAAATATGCCATCTCAATTGCTGCTACCGTCCTCGAGGCGAGAACTCTCCGTATGTGGCCCCGACCCACAACAGAATTAGCATAATTGGTTAAACTTATTTAAAAAAAATATTTCACTCTTGGCTGAGTCATCACTTATGTTTCTTTCGTATTTGATTGCCTGTGGCGTGTGATCTTTGACAGCGTTGGTAGAAGTGGTTGAATGTAAACCATTTGAAACCGTAAGAAAGTCAGTCCTACCTTTTATTGTGGTGTTCCGAAAGGATGCTTTTTTCGGCTCTGGTCCGGTTCCAACGCAACGACAATTTGTTACGAATGTTGATGGGCAATTGCGGTTTATTAAACCAGTTGTTAACTCAACTCAACTCAACTCAACATTATTGAACTCGTTACCGCTTTAAGCGATCAATGAGCAATTAAGCATACAATACATGTACAAAAACACGGGAAATCAATGAAAAAGACTATAACATCTATGACGTCACGTGTAAACAATGCGTCTCATGGTCATAGTTAAATTTTAAACGTTTTTGTGCAATATGTAAACCCCGTTTGTTGACATTTGTTTTATGAATGAAGGTGGTTCGAAATATTTAAAGAATTGCGAGTGATGTGTTATAGACTTAACCTTTTTTTTAGATTCAGGACAAAATGTGCAACAAAGATAGGATTGATGATTAAATCCAGAAAAGGTAATACTACGGTTGTCTGAAAGGGATAAAATACCCCTTTAAATGCAGCATCTTTGAGACATTAATGATAAAATATTGACAGTTTAGTTTATAAAAAAAAGAATGGCAAACCAACGCACGAAAAGACTACATATTTACTATCAGTAAGGCAGTAATAATTCCATTTTATTGCTCGATACACCATAAAATCAGTTCAGTATCGCAGTGAAGGAAAACCTTATTGGCCATAATTTGCATCATTATTGATATTATATGGCATTATTTACAAACAATTTATACAAACTATATTTCCTATGCTTTTTTTTATTAGAAAAAAATGTCAATTTTCATTTATACAATACATATTACTAGTTGTATGACTAGTAGAAATATTGAAAAAATTAATATTAAATTAACATTAAAAAATACAAAAGATATTGCACCTGTTATATAACATTTGCGACTTCCAGAAAAAAATTACACAAAAGTTATTCTAACATAAATTCTACATGTACATTGATTATCGCGAACCTTTCAATTTCAGTCCGATATGTGATTTTATTGATGCTTAGCGCAAAATCTATCATTAGTAGTTGTAGAGTCCGACCGACTGACAATACTGGTGTCAAAAAATAATACATGTATATTGTGTACGACTTTTCTGTAGCAATTTGCATACAATTCTCATATCTATAAATGGTAAGTATGTGTATAAATTTAAAAAAAAAGTATAAACTGCGTCACATAATCTTTCTTACACATGAAAACGCCACATAAAAATTACGGAAAAAATATATACAAAACAATGCAATTGTTCCTAGAGCAAATAAATACAAGATGATATCCTGGAACTGCTGAACCAGAATTGCAATTGTTGTTACCGGACCTGGTAGCACAATCGGTAGAGCGTCGGTTACGGGTACATACAAATGTCTTGAAAAATGGTAGTGTTATAGCTCCCTTGCTAACGCTTAAACAAATATAAGGGAAGTTCCACGTCTGGTTGGCCAGGATAATGTGACTAGGTGTGGTATTATGCCACGTGTTCATGGCATGCTATACACAATGAAGGCAGCACTGCTTCAAGTGGATACAGTCTCCGAATAGCTGAAATACTATTGGTGGGACAATAAACCCAATAAAGGAACCAACTAACTATTATTGCATTTTCTTTATGTTTTTTTCTCATATCTTCCGTTTCCATCGCTATAGATAGTTCCTACATCAGTGAAGATTCCTAATCTGTCTTCATTTGTGGTCCAAAGATTAAAACTATACACAAGCGGAAAGCTCTTAAAATTCATATTTTTATAATACAATATTTTTAAAATTGATAAATGCACAAAGAATTAATACAAAGAAATAAATTAAATCATTCACTCATCCTTAAACAAAATGAAGTGTATCGTTTGGTTGTATTTTTTACCCTTTAAACTATCAAAATGTATTTTTGATATTTAAAATACTTCATAAAAGCTGTTAAATTTGATACAAAATTTAGTAAAATTGTCTTAAAAATAAAAACAGTGGTGAGTTTAATACAACACATATTTCCTGCTTTGGCTTCTTTCTTTAAAGATGGCTGCCTTAAACTGTCTTATCAGTGCCTATGGCATCCCATTAAAACTATCTATAGTATGTTATTCTGGTCTTAGCCGCGTCGGCGACCACGATAAAATACGGACCCAGGTATGATTCACTCACGCCTATTTTTTGTTTCTACATTACATGTACATACGATGTTTCATTGCGGTAATAAATTTTGTACTTATTTCGACCTAAGTTAACTTTTTTCATAATAATATAAATATTCTATCAATTTTATCAAAGTTTCAAGTCTGAAAATGCAACATACATTTGTTTATCTTTTTGTTTTAATGTAAAATTAATGTATATCAGGGGCTTAGCTTGACAGCTATCTAGATAGGATGCGTACGTATGACCACTAAATAATAATCTTTTATATTTTTGTTTTCGGGGAGGTTTTGGTATCAAGATATAAGTAGATTTTAAGTAAAATGTTATGTTACACACATTTAATATTAAAACAAGAATTAGTTTATTAGTTACGGCACAGTCCTTTATATAAGAGATACCGAAACACAAGCGCCAATTTTCTGGTCATAACGATTTATGCAAAATTTTATCCACACTGATTATTTACACATTAAATAAATCACTTGCTTTATGAAGACATGGCAATGTAACCGTGTCTTTAGGCAAAATGTAACAATACAGAGGCAACGAAAATTGCATATAAGCCATTTTGAGAAATCGCAACAGACAAGTGGTTATAGTAGAATAAGTTGAATTGGTTGGAAAACAAAGGAGGACATAGTCACGAATTGTCTCGCGAATTAATGTTCCGTAAGTCCCGTCACAAAACAATTGTAAATGCCTTTAGAGTGTTTCGCGATTGTGCGTTTTGTACGTTTTTAACGCAATAAATAGGTAAATAAGAAAAAGTCCTATCAAACTTTTCACAGATATTTAAACTGTATACACCAGGAGACAAAGGCAAAGAAGGTAAGTGTAAATGTGTCAAAAACACAGAGACTAGACATAACACACATAAAGAAAAATCATCAGTTACCGCCTTGGAACGGTCAATCGACAAAAATCGACTGGGGAGATTAAACCTGGTTTGTGGAGCGCTCCAACCTCGCACTTCCTGAAGGTTTTTCCATCCAACAAACAGTGTAAATAACAATATCCCGTCAAAGTGAAACAACTAACAGTAAGCACCTGCATCGGGAGTTAAAACAGATACAATATATATATATATATATAATTTTTAGTAATAAAATAAACTATCAACTTGTGTAAAGTATGTACAATAGATTAAAGCCTCGGCAACAAAAAATTCCAAATGAGAGATTATTTTGAAATAAAACAGCCCAAGCGCTGATATATTATAAGAACAAATAAAACAACCCAATCGCTGATATATAATAAGATCAATATATATATATATATATATATATATATGGCATACAATGCCATGACATGATATGCAAAAAGTGTCAAAAGTGAAATGTAAAAAATACAAATGAAAACATCGAATTTCAGAAACCAACCTACCAACAAAATAAAATGTTGTATTGTTAAGAGTTAATGAGTTAAAAAAATATCATAAAAAGCCGAGGATTTATCCGCAGTTGGCATATTATATATATAATAAAGGTACCAAAAATCCCGATGTTATACCTATTGTGCAATCTCACGTAAGGGTATAGAGACTGCTCAAGTTGTCTCACCTATAAAGGGAACGACTGGAGAGATGAAGAGACAAGAATTCCAACAGTAACTGTCCAATTATGGCTTTAAGTCACTATTTTCATATAGTCTCATCAACCTGTCCGGTCATGTGTAATTTAAAAGCAATGTAAGTTCAACAAAGGATTCCCGGGTTGTAACCGTCTGCAATATATTTCCTGGTAAGTTTTGTAAAAGTGGTCCAAAAAGTTATTGAGACACTTGATTTTCTTTAACTTGTGTACAACATTTCCATAAAATGGAGGATGGCTTATGCCTTACTGCATAAGTGTTTTCATGCTGCTATTATACTTAGAAGTAATAAAACCATTGCGGGGAAAGAATTTTGAAAACGTCTTTCTTAATTTATGAAAACAAAAGCCTTAACCGGTTTCTAACATTGAAATCCTCTACTTTAGTACAAACTCGTGCAAACCTTGTAAGTTGTGATATGTAAATACCATATGAGGTAGCACGAGGTGAATCACCATCAAGTTATGGATAATTCACAATACTAACGTTGAAATCATCTCTCTTGTCATAGATTTTAGTAGAGACGTTGTCATTGGAAATAACGATCTCCATGTCTAGAAATGCTGCATTAAAATGTCAGTTATATGCTTGAATAAGAGTAAGTTCTTGAGGGTAAATCAGATGGATCATTTAAGAAAAGAAAAGATTATCTATAGTAAGTATATCGCCAAGATACAATTACGTTAACTTGAAAGCCTCTATAATGTGGCTTTGTTTAGAAGAGGTAAAGTTAACATAAAATTACGTTCAAAGCAGTATAAAAACAAATCTGCAATTAATGTTGCACAGTTGGTTGCCATAAAGATACCAATTATTTGTCTAAAGAAAATGTCACCGCATTTTATGTAAATATTGTCTAATAGGAAACGTAGAGCTTCACAAACATCCGTGCAAGTCCACATAGTAATTTTTTAAGAAAGTGTTGGTATAAAAAGTATTACTTTCATGACATGCAATATATAGACGTTGCTGTCGAGCTGATGTTTTCTCAATAAGAGCAATCAATTTGGTCTTAGTTAAATCATGAGGTAAAGAAGTGTACAGCGTAGAGAAATCGTAAGTATTAACTGCAGAGCAATGAAAGTTTAAAGTATGATACTAGTCTAAGACTTCTGAAGAATTTTTTATAGACCAAACAGTGTTAATTCCTAAATTCTCACTTTTTCACAATATTTAACAATGTGATTGCGAACGGCTGTAAGGCAAGACGTAAGTAGTTTAGATATGTGAGTGGTGGTGCTAGAGCTTGCATTAGCTATGAATCGTAACTTGTATGGTGTTTTGTGAAGCTTAGTAATCCAGTACAGTGAAAGAGGTTTTTTTCTTAGATTCTATTTTGATATTAAAATTAAGCAATGTCTGTTTATGTTTGTCAATGACTGACTGAAAGTCAAGGTTGGAGCTAGAGTAAGAACTGGTGGTGGATAACTCAGCACTCAGTACATTATTGTAATATAGTCGTCAGACAAAAATTACGTTGTTTGAAGCTTTGTCTGCAGGTACAAGTACATATTTATCGTGAATATTCTGAAAGGACTGTTTAAGATGTTTTAAGTGATAATAAGGTTTCTCAGGTAAACTAGAAGGATGGGAGCGGAAGAAATAAACGCGATTTTTTATAATCTCAAAAATGGCTTTCTTCCAAGCATTAAGTGCTACTGTATCCGTGTTTTCTCTCTTACACCAGCGATCGGCAAACAGATTAATTGAATCAGCTATTTCATTGCAACAAAGGTCAAAATCTATTTTATCTGGCAGGCGATGTTTCGAACCCTAAAAGAGTAATTTTCTTAATTTATAGTCATCGACGATGTTTAAATCCCCAGTAATGATATGGCCTGAAGGTAAATAACAGAAAGGTAAAGTTGAAGAGTTACATGAATCTTGAGAAGGATCTTACAGTCTGGTTGTAATTAAAAATAAGACCTCTAATGGGGTTTTTGTACTTATAACAAATCATTGGGTTTTCTTTGTTTTCGAAGTAACTGGGGATTTTATTGATAATATTTTTGTCGCGAGATATACTAGGTAAATCGTTAAAGTCAATCCCTTTATTAATATATATATGTTTTTCATGAAATGTCGTTTGTGTTGAGACTGTTTATCATTATGAGGTCTTAAAGCATGGGCAGTATACTTTTGAATGATGGAAGCCACCTCATATAAAGGATGAGTACGTAAATATATTTTATCTGCCTCATTGTCCAAAATAACTAGTGATTTCAAGGGTAGATTTGTAACTGTACAAAGTAAGGCATGAATACCAGATCGAATATAAAGTGTGTTCAGATCTTGAATAGGAACATTTTTCCCAAATCTGTATTTAAGATTATGATTTTTTTCTAATTCCATTAGATCGGCGTCTTGAGTTTAAGATAAAGTAGTAAAGACGTCAATGTTCTGATGTTTAGACATATTGCGCGCCTGATGAATATTGTCAGTAAGACCGAGTGGATATGGAGTCTGAAGTTTTTTAATCCAGTTCGGCACTGTATCTGACCTGTAATTTAATTCTTTAGACACATCGTCATCGAAAACTATTTTTTGCAAGGTTGTATGTTCACATATTTTAAAGAATGTCCAGAAGTAAGAAAATGATTATATAGTTACTTCTTAAAACGACGAGCGTTATGGATTTTATATGAATGTTGTCGAAATCTAATCTTGAACGCCCGCCCCGTTTGTCCAACGTACTGCAGTTTACAGTAAGGATGGTTTCATGTTATAACATAAATTATGTTGTTACTTTGTCAATCAACATCACAGTTACAGTTAAGGAATCTACATGTACTACATCTTTTATAATTACAGTTGTAGATAATAAAGTACACATTATGTCCACTCTGCATTTGTGCGGGGGAATTCTTTACATTACTATTACAAACGTTACGTAAAATACATGACACTCGAAGAAATAAATTCTTCGAATTAGATTTATCAACCCCGGAAGACAGGTGTAATTTTATTGGTGAAATATTGACAGTGACTCTTCAAGAAAATATATCATCAGCACCATTAGACAAATGCATAGAAGACACATTATGCAATTTTAAGGGGGAAATATTAATGTTTGGTTGTAGTAGTATGTTTATGGTTGTTTTATTTCAAGTAAAATAAACCTGAGTCCAAGGTTTGTCAAAAAGAAAATATACGTAACAATCCTGATAGGATGAATAAGATAACAAGATAGAGACTTTTTCCGACCGCCACACTGCACAAGTAACATTTTTGTGATTATGAATAGGTAAATAAGAAAAGGTTCTATCAAAATTTTCACAGATATTTAAATTTTATATACCAGCAGACAAAATCGTATCTGACGCATTCCTGGAGTACAAAACATGTCACTAAACAAGCTTTCAAGATTAAGGATAAGGCTTTTGTAATTTAATCATTCCGAGCACTTTGGCCATTGCTACAAGTTCACAATGCAAATTGCAGCTACCATTATGGCTTTGTCTTCGTGATCATTTTAAGTTTCCCTTTAAACATTGTCGCGGTGCTAATCTCGATCGTCTATTTTATTAGCAGACGATAAGTATAGGATAGCGTCTATTAAGACGTTTCTATAGAAAAAAGAAGCCGAAAAGAGCGCAGCGACCTACGCAACACAGGTCAGCAAAGCGAACTTCGGCGGCCTACGCAACACAGCTCAGCTGGACGACCTTCTCCGTCCTACGCAACATAGATCTGCTGGACGACCTTCTCCGACCTACTTAACACAGGCCAACTGGACGACCTTATCCGATCTACGCAACACAGGCCAACTGGACGACCTTCTCCGACCTACGCAACACAGGCCAATTGGACGACCTTATCCAACCTACTCAACACAGGCCAATTGGACGACCTTCTCCGACCTACTCAACACAGGCCAACTGGACGACCTTATCCGACCTACTCAACACAGGCCAATTGGACGACCTTATCCGATCTACGCAACACAGGCCAACTGGACGACCTTATCCGACCTACTCAACACAGGCCAACTGGACGACCTTCTCCGACCTACGCAACACAGGCCAATTGGACGACCTTATCCGACCTACGCAACACAGGCCAATTGGACGACCTTCTCCGACCTACTCAACACAGGCCAACTGGACGACCTTATCCGATCTACGCAACACAGGCCAACTGGACGACCTTCTCCGACCTACGCAACACAGGCCAATTGGACGACCTTATCCGACCTACGCAACACAGGCCAATTGGACGACCTTCTCCGACCTACTCAACACAGGCCAACTGGACGACCTTATCCGACCTACTCAACACAGGCCAACTGGACGACCTTATCCGATCTACGCAACACAGGCCAATTGGACGACCTTATCCGACCTACTCAACACAGGCCAACTGGACGACCTTATCCGACCTACTCAACACAGGCCAACTGGACGGCCTTCTCCGACCTACTCAACACAGGCCAACTGGACGACCTTATCCGACCTACTCAACACAGGCCAACTGGACGACCTTATCCGACCTACGCAACACAGGCCAACTGGACGACCTTATCCGACCTACTCAACACAGGCCAACTGGACGACCTTCTCCGACCTACTCAACACAGGCCAACTGGACGATCTTCTCCGACCTACGCAACACAGGCCAACTGGACGACCTTCTCCGACCTACCAACAAAGGCCAACTGGACGACCTTATCCGACCTACTCAACACAGGCCAACTGGACGACCTTCTCCGACCTACGCAACACAGGCCAACTGGACGACCTTATCCGACCTACTCAACACAGGCCAACTGGACGACCTTCTCCGACCTACGCAACACATGCCAACTGGACGACCTTCTCCGACCTACTCAACACAGGCCAACTGGACGACCTTCTCCGACCTACGCAACACAGGCCAACTGGACGACCTTCTCCGACCTACGCAACACAGGCCAACTGGACGACCTTCTCCGACCTACTCAACACAGGCCAACTGGACGACCTTCTCCGGCCTACGCAACACAGGCCAACTGGACGACCTTCTCCGACCTACGCAACACAGGCCAACTGGACGACCTTCTCCGACCTACTCAACACAGGCCAACTAGACGACCTTCTCCGACCTACTCAACACAGGCCAACTGGACGACCTTCTCCGACCTACGCAACACAGGCTAATTGGACGACCTTCTCCGACCTACGCAACACAGGCCAACTGTACGACCTTATCCGACCTACTCAACACAGGCCAACTGGACGACCTTCTCCGACCTACTCAACACAGGCCAACTGGACGACCTTCTCCGACCTACGCAACACAGGCCAACTGGACCACCTTCTCCGACCTACTCAACACAGGCCAATTGGACGACCTTATCCGACCTACTCAACACAGGCCAATTGGACGACCTTATCCGACCTACTCAACACAGGCCAACTGGACGACCTTATCCGACCTACTCAACACAGGCCAATTGGACGACCTTATCCGACCTACTCAACACAGGCCAACTGGACGACATTCTGAGACCAACGTAACGCATGTCAGCTGCTTTGCGTCGGTTGGTAATTCGAACCTGATACTTGTTGGTAGTTTTTTCCACAAGTAAGCCTAAAAAATATATGGGGGGGGGGGGGAGAGAACATCATAAAAACGGCAAAACAAGGATATACTCACAACTTTGAGTCCTCAAATGCTGAAAAGATTAACACGTTGGGAGCAACTCTTGTCCAATTCCCTGCTTGCAATGACGTCACATGTCTGCTAGAACAGAACGTATTTCAATAACATTTGTAATATTTAAAAACATCCGTTGCTTGTGTGTATTCACATTTAACCGTTTGAACATTACCACCAAAACATAATCAAGTTTAATATGAAAAGCACTCTAGTAAATTTTGCCTTTAATTTTGTGACCATAGCTCCGAATGTGTTCTCGGGTCAATGTGTTAAAATACTAATGTTTGATAATATCGGCCCTTATCTAAGTCGCAGACGATGTTTCAAACGTTTGAAGAATTATGTTCGAAAGTATTAATGTTTCAATCGATCTAAAAGCGGCCCCACACAAAGACCGACATTTGACAGATAGTGACGATTACACTGGAAAGACTGTAAAGAGGTTCCAGCACAGATTGTCTAGATCTAAAGTTTCGTTAAACACAGGGGGCTGACGAAGCATCACATATGGAAGGGAATATCCGCCGATATTCAATTTCTAATTTGCTTTTTGTTTTCACAAACACGTTCGTTTTTACATGTATCTAATTCACATTCCTAGTATACAATTTGGAAATTAAGAATCTAAAGTCACAATTATCAAGCCACACATTTTATGTTCGCTTACAACTTACAAGTTTCACATTTCAAGGCCACAATTCTCAAGTCACAAATCACTTATATACAAGTTAAGAATTGACAACATTCAGACACTTGGTGGCGGTAAAACATAAATATAGAAGTAACTCAGCTAAAATTGGAACGGTATACATGTATCATAAGTTATAAATAGAGCGGAATCATCAATGATTCTTCAAAGGAGATACAATACAAAGCTGCCAACATAATTTGGTGTCAAATTGAACGCGTTATCTTTTGCAAGAACGAGTTATTAATGAATATATTCAAATTCTGCAAGTAATGTTTATCATATAAGTCTTTGTTTTCTTAAAACTACATTTAATGCAATTTAATATACGTATCGGACGTTTCCAGGAGAACCATACGATCTCAGTCGCATCCGGATTTGTTTGGAATACATTGGAATTGAACTACATCAACAGGGGTACGGTGATGTGGTGAGTTTGCTTTCCCCAGAGTCAGGTGCCCATGTAGCTCAGTTGCTAAAGCACCTACCTCGAGAGCAGAAGGTCTTGTATGCAAGACGTGGAGGGCCATTTTTCAGTTTCGACTTCCTTTTCTTTTGTACTTTTGACTTTCTATTTGTGACTTTCGACTTGTGACATGACTTTGGGTTTTCTAATTATACACGTGCTCCAGAAGCTGGCAGCAACAACGTTGGTTTCAGGTACGTTTTCTTAAATTTTAAACATTTTTATTAATTAAATTGAGATTTGTCATGGAGGCGGTCGATGTGTTTAGGGGGGGAGATTTAATGTTATTTGAACTATGCCCATAGTGGTAGTATTTATCACATTCTTCAATTACACAAGTGACTGTATGTTTTGTTCAATCTGCTGACAATGTTCTACATATGTTCATTTTAGTAGTACGGTAACCGGTAACCTATGCATTGTCCTCTTGTTTGTATATCTCTGTTTATAACACCAGACACAGTCTCAAGAGGAGTATATATTCTTTAACGCCGTTTTAAATTTAAGCGTTTAAGAACAATGCATAGGTTACCGTACAATGTGGTGTAGGTTAATGCTGGATTATCGAATGCACGTTAAAAGGGGCGACGTCTTGGAAATAATGAGAGCGCTTGATCCAGTTGGTGTTGAGCTGTGGAAAGCACATCGTCTACGCCGACGAGTATACTACGCCAGAGGGCCCAGTTTTATATGGTATATTGATGGTTATGACAAACTAAAACCATATGGATTTTGTATCCATGGTGCTGTGGATGTGTTAAGTACAAAAATAATATGATTAGAGGTTTCGGACTAAAAAAACGTCCCACATCTTATTGCTAGATACTTTTCGGACGCATTTATGAGCATAGAATGTTGCGCTGTGATGATGGCAAGGAAAACTGCATTGTTTTACTTTTGCAGCAATACTTCCGACATGATTTTACAGACCCGTTTGCTGGGGCTCGAAGCGTTGGAAAAAGCACATCTAACCAAGGCATTGAGAAGTGGTGGTGTACATTACGACAAAATGGAATCCATTGGTGGATTAATTTCTTCAAAGACTTACGAGATACACGTATATTTAATGAACTGGATCCAATACAGTGAGAGAACTTAAGTTTTTGCTTCATAGACCTCATACAAACCGAGTTCGACCGAATTGCACAGCTATGGAACGTTCATGAAATAAGGGAACAAACCAGTTCTTCTGTTATTTGTGAAAAGTCTGATACACTGTTTTTTTTTTACCTGGTCTGTATGAAGCCAATGTCAAAGTCAATGCAGTTAACTTGAAAGACGTAAAGATTTGCAAAAACATGTATTTACGCCCCAAAAGACACTGTAAGAAATTCGAAGAATTAGCACACCTTTTGAAGCCATACCTGCAGATGCCATTGGACGCTGAGTCAGCACTACAACTGTATAATGAACTGAACGATTTAATTTTGAGAATAGATTTAACATAATTACTCTTTGAAATAATGTGTACTGGTTGTTTGCATGTTAATGATACAATGCCTTTATGGCTGCTAGGAGTTTTAAAATGTTTGTAAATCATTATAACGTTAGTCTACAATTTCACTTTGATATAGATGTTTTAAGATCGCGGAAAGTAAATATTGAGTAAATTATTCTTGAACGGGTCATTCTTAAACAGTCATTGCATGCAATTCTTTAACAAACAGAGTACTGAGGGGTTTCAGCATACAGTTATTGAAAAAAAAATCAAACACATTTATTGTGTGACAAAGTTATGACTCGTTTATAAATTACTTTCCAAGCAACCTATAAATATTAACTTGTAAATATTTTACATCGCATATATATGTAATGAAATTATAAATATTTACAAGTAAGTGTTATTTGATTCCAACGTGTTGTTCAACTTGCAACAAAAATCAAAAATACTTTTAAGTGTGTAAAATCGAATTAAGCGGAATTTATACGAATTTATTCTAATGCAAACGAAAAAATGTTCCTTGTAATAAATACTGACTTATTTTTTCCGCTTTATACTGGTTGTGTTGTGTGATTTTTTACTTCCACTTTTGCCTAACGCCTTTTGATTTTATCTTGTGACTTTCAAATTTTACATTTCGCCTGGTACTGTTACTCTTTGCCTTGCTACAAACCGTACTTTTACTTGGTTAAAGGTTAAGGCTAAAAATGTGTGATTCAAACTCCAAATGAAAGGTAGCACAGCAGCCGAGAGTGGTAGTAATTATTTTTCTTTTATTAAGCAACAGGCCTTATAAGTCTATGCTATATAATTAATGCATTATTATGTTTATATCATAGCTAATCTTTGTCAACATAGCTTGCTTATGTAAAATCAAACAATTTAAAAGTTTTAATTCTGTGGCATGTGCTTGGCAGAAAACAAAAACAAAGTAAACACTAATATTTTTAATAAATTCGCTTAAACAGATTACAAACACAAAACAGTTTTAAAACTGCAACTGTGCTTTAACAATAATGATCCGCTTTTTAAAAATGTTTTTTTAGAAATGTGTAACTTAAAAAGCTGTGAAACTATTAAACGCACAACAAATAAAACATAATAATATAATGCTGATTAACCAAACATTCACACACGAACGTACACACTTGCATACCTTTGCACGCGCGCACTTCAGATTCCAGAAATATATATCTTTCCTAATGTTATCTTATTAAAATATAAAAATACAATAACAAAATCAAAATATCAAATATCAAAATTGTAAAGCTTAAAATGTAAAACTCAATAGCAAACTAAAAAGATATTTACACAATAAGAATGAAAACTGTCATTTAGAATGCTTTAAGAAATAACGTCACATTAGACATGAAACAATGCATTGTTGATATATTTCGGATGAAAATCTAAGAATACCAAGAATTTAATAACGAAGTTGTTTTAACAATTTAAAGGAAGTAGGTAAACTAGCAAAAATAGAGTATCTGTATTATTATTGCAGATTGAGCTTTTTAAAATCGTTGTCGGAGCGGATTATTTTTATTGTCATTAAAATGTTCAAAAGAAAAACAAATAAACTTTATCTAGCCAAAGTTTACAAAGTTTACTTTCAGAAAATGTATACTTTGTAAAATACACAATGTATATATTAAATAAAGTGCAAAAGTTATTATTGTCACATAATGACACACTTTATATAATACAGAAACATCATATTGGTTCGTAAGCAACATACTCCCATTCCACAGCATGTCGACAAAACAGAATGTTTAACTTACGACAACGACTCAAATTGTATTATCAAGAGTCGTGTTTAATGCACAACGCAATAGTGAATTCAAGTTGGTGTCTTTAACAGTTTTACAAATATAGACTACCTAACATTTAAGTATAAAATGGGGGAGTTACTAAAATATGAATGATAGAAGTATTTTTTTCTTCCTATTGGTTTCTGCATTGCCGGGATCTATATACATGCATAGTGTCAAATCGATACCTTTCATTATATTTTAAAGTATAAAAATTTACGAATGACAAATAGACAACTTTATTGTAAGCCAGAACAATGACTTTGCACAATTTTCCCTGTCTCACCGAACGTATCTAGCGATAAAAGCATAATACCACTAATGGGATTGAAGAAGGCTAAACAATGAGTGGTGGGCTTTAAAAAGGAAATTAAGTTGAGCACATACAATATGTATATTTGAATTATCAACACCTTTAAGCCATTAAACGAGTGGGAAAAGATGTACACTCATAACGAAAATGTCTCAATATTGTCAAAGAGAATAACAAAGAAGACAAAATTACCAGTGTTAAGAAATTTTATATTTGATGATCCTGCTTCTCGGAATATAGGAGTCTTCCAAACTGGCTCTGAAAACTTGACAAAAAAGTATTGCTGATGGCCTCGCAGCTGGTTTGTAGCTGAATCCTCTAGACAGCACGTCCTTCATTCCTGCGGGAAGCTCTTTATTTTCAAACTTATTTAGTGCATCGGAATGTTTCTTTGACTCCATTGACTTATGCATATACTTCTGGAAACGTCTTTCATCATTGTCATGTGAACCATTTTGTTCTTCCCAAAAAAGTTCATCGGTTAGAAGCTCCACTATACTTGTATAGCACAAAAAAAAATACACGTGTCTGATTCTGTCGGTAAGAAACTCATAACTTGAAAGTACAGAAGAACGCAGACCAGTTTAAGCAGTACATTCTATTTATAGAAGGACATTCCCCTGTTAGAAGCGCCCCCTTGCGTCCTAATGTTTAACTGGTGTTATGTGGTGTACATTTCACATTGGAGATTTGCGCCTCCAGATTAGTAACTTGTAAATTAGTTTCTAGAAATGTAAAATGTATTCGTGATTTTCGTCCAATGATTTGTAACTTGTTAATTGTATATGCGGGAAATGTGAACTTGTTCAAATGTAATGTTGAAATGTGAACATTTTCATGTTATATATAAAAGTTAGGATGTAATTAGATAGCGGTATTTAGCATGCGCGGTGTTGCAATTTACAAATTGAAATTTGAAGTGACAGATCCGTGTATCGAAAGTTAGAAATAATAATTACAATATTGGCGAATATCTCCTTTCATAGTCACTGGTTGAGATTCTCATCGAAATCATGTAGATAGTTCGAAAACTTACACAGTTTATGTAAACAGAACTTGTTTTGCAGTGCCGGGCAGGGGCGCAGCTGGGCATGGTATCATGTGTACGCATGGCGGCTCCCCTAGAAAAATTGTGTATCCAGATTTTAGCTGGCTTCTGCTGAGATTTCGGTTTCATGATATAACTAGATTTTAAGTTAAATGTTATGTTACATACATTTAAATATTAAAAGAAGAATCTTACTTAATCATAGCATGTCTTTATTTTCCATAGAGAAGCTATTCACACACTAGGTGTTATCGCCCCGGCCGGTAAAACAACACAATCATATGACGAAACTACTGAAGCAATGAAACATGGACTTGTAAATGAAATTAATGCGGCTGGTACTCTTATGGCCAGACTATTGCCTATATATGCTATGTACATGGGTCATGCGGACTTTATTATCGTTAGTCCAGATGGTAGTCTGAGATTCAATGAAGAAGTCATATTACGGCGTAGAAAGTAAATGCCCTTTGCCAAACAAGAAATATGCAACTGACGTGCACTATGAACTTCTAAAAATACTACATAACCCAGATACTTTCAGAAATGGCAGCGATGAAATGTGAAAAATTAATGTCCATTTCATGGACACCGGAGATCACGACTCTAATGAAGGTAACATTTGATGTTGATTTATGGAAAAGTATGGAAACCGAACTCATTTCAGTATTTGGTGATGTGGAGGGTTCAAGTCGGCCATCAAGAAAACGACCGACGGTAAGCCAGTTGAATAAATATATTGATAAGTTCTAAGTGGAAAATGTGTCCTTGCTCTGTAAAGTAGCATCGGTGGTGAGCATCGAATGTCAACATTTACGGTTCTTTTTGACTGCAACAGATAATTCTCTATTAGACTTCGGTGAGAAACACTCACACTCTCTGTGAGTAACACAGTCGTTTAAACTTGGTTAAGTAGAGGATCTGATATGAATGTTTATTAGAAACTGAAAACATTAAACAAGTTGGATGAAATGATACGAAACGACGCTCTGTCAGTTTGCTGCCAGTTACGTAAGGCACCTTGTAAATTACATTGTAATCATCAGTCATTAGCAAAACATGTATACTTGAAGATACAAATATTTACTGCAAGTCCTGATTGTGCTTAATATTTGTCATGTGACCAATGTTTTTCAGCCATTGTAAAGTGCTATGTTGATTCTTTTCAGACAAAATATTGAGGGCTTTCCTGCAATATGAATGGCAGGATAATGTCATGTAACTTTAAAAAAGTGGGTGCTACTAAAAACAACATCAAAAAGCATTTATAAGGTATTTTGATCTTTACAGACCCTGCAGCAAACACAAATCTAACACCATAGTTAAGCAGAATCCATCACATAAACAAACATCTACTGATACTCATCCACTGATCCTTATAAAACAACATTGCACATGACAAATTAACAGCCAGTTACGCGTGACAAAATGATCATCATGTAATACTTCACAAGCTGTACTCCTGGAGCATCAAAACCCGTCATGTCTGAGTTAATCGTTGTAACATGTCAAACTACTTCACATATATTATTTATGGCCATTAGAACAGACTCGATTTACACTGGTTCAACATGTATAAGTATATATACATTTTCAAGTACACTTGACTTGCTTTAACAACAATTGAAAATCCTCAGAGTGCTCGCCTCTCACCGCTGTGTTAGAGGCCTGATCAGGGCAAAGGACTTAATGTGGGAAGGTCTTCCTGCTAATCGACGTTGCGCCGGTGGTTCTACCCAAACATTTGTCTGGGAGTCTACCTCCATCAAAATTGCTGGACGTTGCCACTGTGTCAACGCGATGCGTTTCTACAAAAAGTTACCAGAAAAAATGCTATTTATTAGTGCCCTATATCCATGTGAAAAGTAAAGCAAAACACTGTAAACAGCCTCCAAACCATGCAGCACAGCAAACCTTGTGATCCCTCACTGTTGAGATCACGCTACATGATCAACAAAGCATCAGCTTTGAGGTCAATACCTATTTAGCCGAAACCCCATGTTTATTTTTATATTTCGGAAATAATGTACATTTAAAGTGATATATTTTCATGATCTATCAATTAACTGTCTTACTTAAACTAAACTTAATAAAGTATAAGTTTATGCAGCAATTCTGCACAATTATTCCCAGAGTATGCGATATAGGTAAACTGTTAAATACCACCCAAAATAGTCAGTAGTTAGTATGAAAATATGCAAATGCTGATCATCCACAACACAAATACTAATATAATCGAGTCTTTACATACGAAACAATCGCAATTTCTGTAAGTATTATTGCACCAGATACATCCGAGCGATGATTGTCCCGAAGACGGAATTGCCCTCGGATGTATCTGCTGCAATTATACTTACCGAAATCACGATCGTTTTGTTCGCCGGAAGTCGGAAGAAGAAATTGACTAAAATGTAGTTCGCACAAAACATAAACAATGCCGTCGTTTGACAGCTGCGTGTCTGCTGCTCGGGGTAAAATAAAATTGATTTCAATTTGAAGCCGCCACAAATTGAAGTTTTACAGGCCTCGTACTGTCATCCGAGCTGCCATCTTTGTTTTGACGTTTGTCACAAAAGTGGTTTCTTTTAAACCACAAGAGTTTAGCATGTAAACATATCAGTTGATAGTATTCTTCTACATCGTCATATTAGCATGTGGTAGATTAGAATCATTGCGTTCGAATTGAAATTTTCTTGTTGTTTACTCAAATGCATGATTCCAGTCTTTAGAGATCGTATAGCATTTAACACATTCTTGCAGTTGTATTATATATTATTTAATATATATTTATATTTTGTACATTTACCATTGTGTTCACCACTGTTATATTTTTTGTTATATGTTTGTTTTTATGTGTTCTTATTATTTAAATTAATTTAAACGTAGTACCTATTATTAAAGTATTTTTTGTATATTTAATTGTACATAAAGTAGATCTACTGTTTTATTATTACGCAACGTCAACGCATTGTGTTATGTAACTAGCAACGACCACAACTACCAAACCATAACCACTACAATCACCAGTCCCACTGTCATCTCTATCAACATCAACACGAATCGCACACACTCAGCAATACTTCATCAACTTTTTTTCTTTTTTCTCAGTTCCTTTGTTTTAAGTGTTTAACATCGTTCTGTTTTCTGTACATTTTATCTAATGCTCTCCATAATAATTTAAAAGATATCTATCTATCCGAATGTACTGGTTCGGGCACAATTTGACTAATCAAACAGATCACAAAGGTTGTCCTTGGCATCGGGCCGCGTCGACAGTTTCCGTAATAAGTTTCCGTATGCACATCCCGTATGCAAATTGTAGGGTTGAGAACCAATCTAGCAAGCACATAATAAAGCGGTAGTACACAGCGTATGTAGTGAAAATATTCAATACAGCAGGCACTAATACTCACTAAGTATGATACAAGGAAAAGTTTAAAGTTAGCAGTAACAAATGTCATTGAAGTATGATAAATGGCTATGGTCATATTTATATCTGTTATGTTATATAATGAAAAAAATATATTCGATATAACATATAACTATGCAAAATAATTGTTACGTGACATATTCTTAACGTAGTGATTTTATCATTTTACCTTAAAAATGACGAGTTTGATGTTATTTGGTCACATTAAAATTCCCGAATGGATAAAATACACATAATTAAATCTCTGTTCATTTAAGAGCAAGAAATTATGAACTAAAGTTAATTCTTAAGATAATGCAGAAGAATATCAGTTTAATTTACTCGTTATCTAAAAAGTTTGCGATAAACGTTATGCTTAAAAAATGTCCGATCCTGCCAAGGCCGTCATAGAGGAAATGTGCTTCATATGCAAACGAAAGAGGATCGAACCAGCTGTCGTGTCCTGAAGAGACTTTGGCTCTATCTTGGGGATGACTGCCTGAAAAATGTCTCTGTAGTTTGTCGAAAATCCGCACAGATAGCAGACTTTGGTCGCTTATAGACCTCTTTCCAACCCAGACAAGACCGACATAGAGGAAATGTGAAACCACTTTTTCATATGCATATGAAAGAGGATCGAGCCAAAAAAAGCTGCAAAAGGGGGATTTTTTTCGCCGCGTATAGACCATTTCCGAACCCGACAAGACCGACATAGAGGAAATGTGACACCACTTTCTCATATGCGTATGAAAGAGGCTCAAACCAGCTTTAAACTGCCGAAGAGCCTTTGGCTCTAGCTTGGGGCTGACTGCCTCAGAAATGTCTTCGTATACTGTATGAAATCTGCAAAAAAACGTATTATTGGTCGCGTATAGACCTCTTTCCGACCCCGACAAGGCCGACATAGAGGAAATGGGACACCACACCACTTCTTCATATGCATCTTTTTAGCGGCCGCAGAGCGTTTGGCTCTATCTTGTGGCTGACTGCTAAAAAATGTCTCCGTACGTGGTAGGAAATCTGCAAAAAAAGAGGATTTTTTGATCGCGTACAACCTCTTTCCGACCTCGACAAGGCCGACATAGAGGAAATGTGACACCACTTCTTTTTATGCATCTGAAAAAGGATTGAACCAGCTTTCGAGTCCTCAAGTGCCTGTGGTCCTATCTTGGGGCTGACATCCTGAAAAATGTCTCCGTATGTGGTAGGATATCTGCAAAAAAGGGGGAATTTTTGGGCGCGTATAGACCTCTTTCCGACCCCGACAAGGCGGACATAGAGGTAACGTGACACCACTTCTTTCTATGCATATAAAAGAAGATCGAACCAGCTTTCGAGATCGGGAGAGCCTTTGGCTCTGTATTGGGGCTGACTGCCTTAAAAATGTCTCCGTAATTGGTAGGAAATCTGAAAAAATTGGGGGTTTTGTTCGCGTAGAGACCTCTTTCCGACCTCGACAAGGCCGACATAGAGGAAATGTGACACCACTTCTTCCTATGCATAAGAAAGAAAATCGAACAAGCTTTCAAGTCCTCAAGAGCCTGTGGCCCTATTTTGGGGCTTACCGCCTGAAAAATGTCTCCGTAAGTGGTAGAAAATCTGGAAAAAGGGTCAGTTTTAGTCGCGTATAGACCTCTTTCCGAACCGGACAAGGCCGACTTAGAGGAAATGTGACACCACTTCTGCATATGCATCTGCAAAGGGTCAAACCAGCTTTTGAGTCCTGATTAGCCTTTGGCTCTATCTTGCGGCTGACTGCCTGAAAAATGTCTGCGAAATTGGTAAAAGATCTGCAAAGAAAGCCGATTTTTGGTCGCAGGTAGGCCTCTTTCCGACCCCGACAAGGCCGTCATAGAGGAAATGTGACACCAATTCCTGATATGCATCTGAAAGTGGAACGAACCAGCTTTCGCCTCCTGAAGAGCCTTGGGCTCTCTCTTGGGATTGAGTGCCTGTAAAATGTACCTGTATATCGTCGGAAATAAGGGAAACGGGTTTTTGAGGGGTCTGGGATAGGCCCTTTTCCATCCCGTCTAGGTTGACATAGGGGAAATGTGACACCACTTCTTTGTATACATCATACATCATAAAGAGGATCGAACCATCTTCCGACTACTGAAAAGCCTTGGGCTTTATCTTCTGGATAACTATCATGAAAATGTCTCCGTATTTGATCAAATATCTGCACAAAAAAGGCTTTTATATATATTTGGTCGGAAATCCGAAAAAAGCGGATTTCCTTTGTCGCAGAGAGGTCTATTTCCGACACCGACAAGGCCGACATAGTGGAAATCTTACACCACTTCACATTTTAGGAAGACCTTCCAAGCGAACAATATCTTGTTTGCATTTTCTTCGATGTTACATTGTATTTCCAGTATATCAAATTTGCCTTTAAAAGTATAAACGTAAAAGCATAAACATGTTGATCTTTGGTAAAGGTAAAAGCAAAGGTAAAGGTGAAGATGGTATTTTTCAATATTTCTAAAACCGTACTTCATTTTAAAAACAATCAAATTAAGTAGTCGCTCCGAAATTTGTACACGCACATATCTTGTAGTGGATATACATAGAAAACTATTTTGCTTCGATTTAGGAAGACATCAAAGTTAAGAGCAAATTGTTATTGACAAGTTCACATGAGACAATTCTTAGAACAGTTTAATATTTTCAAATTGTTCTCTACATAAGACGCTTACGTTTGACTGAAAAGTAAAATAAATAGTGTAGGTATTTATAACAACTGACACTGCAGCCAATGCTCACAGCGTTGTTTAATACACGAGCTCACATTCAAATTAACAACAATTAAGTTTCATATGAAAAAATTAACAACATTTCCTCATTATGGTAAATGAACGTAATTTTATGTAAAATACCAAGTGTGTGGAAGGGGTATTTAAAATTTAAATTAAGACAAATAATAATAGTTATAATAATACGGATTATTTATTTGTTATGTTAATCCGATTTTACGACAAATATGTTCATAGCACCATTGCATTTTTTTCTAATAAAACAAATATGCATTCTGAGACAATGAACAAAATAGACAATAATTCTATAGATGGTTCCTGTTACAATCCTTAACTTATTGCCAGATAAGTTTTTTTAAACAAGTATACTGAAAACTTAAAAGACAATGTATCATAATAATATTTATTAATTCAAGACGATCTTTAAAATTCTATAGGTTGTTAAACAAAACACACAACCCATTTTTCTTCCATGAAGATTTAATACAACAATCAGCGTCTTTTTATTGTATAAAATCAGTACTAATGGTCCAACCATACCTAGTAGAACCCGACTGTCTTCAAGAAGGTAACTTACATTCTGTCGTCATTTTCTTAAACCTGTATTCAAGTCATTCAACAATAGTATGCGTGACGTAATTAAATATTTTCAGCTGCAATTTACAGAAATGTAATGGGCATCTATATTGGTCAGTTGAAGTAGTACTTGCGTAACTGACATCTTCAAACTCTTAATTTGAACTGACTAAGGATATCAGATGTTAAGTGCAAATCACTGGTCTTATAATTATTATTAACCATAACACTTTCCCAAAAGAGTAAGGACTTATTGTTTTAAATGCCAGATTCTCCAGTTTTATCAATTATTGTTCCCGTATAATTTAACTCATTAAACTAAGGAAATATAATTTTCTGCAGCATAAACTTCTACATCAAAAGGTTCATGTCGGAAAATTATTTGAAACTGACCGTTGTCAAGTGATCAGTGGTTGAAGCATAAGCCAATGAAAAACGATCTGCAACGATCATGACCCAAGAAAAGATAATAAGTATGTTACTACGTAAGTCTACAATATGTTATTTCTCTTTTCCCATTGATTTAAATAATGCAAATAGACAATTTTATTAAAGAAGTCTGCACTTACAATTATCATATGTCTAAAATAGAAATCAACAATTTAGATGCATATAAACATCTAGTCCTACGACACTGTATTGAAAAGAATTTGGAAACAACAACAACAACAAACAAGAACAACAAACAAACGTAGCAAACAACAAAACACATGAACATTTCCATTGCTGAACGCATCAACATGTCAAATTCTTTCCAATTTATTAAAGGTGGTATCCGACAGTTTGTCAACGTCAATTATATGTAACAATATCTGACCTCTCTTTGGGATATTTTTGTACAATTTCTGCAGAAAGTTCTAACTTTAGTCTAAGTTTTGACGAGTTTCATAAGTATTTTAATTTTAGGGCAGTAAAACTCGCTAATCAACACTAAAAATGTTCATTGATTCAAATCTATAAATACGAACGACTGGTATTCCTGCTTAAAATAGACATCGGCGTCAGAGCGGTTGACGTGGATGTGCTATAAAACATGTGGTCACGTGGTTTTCTTAGTTTTAAAATAGCTAACTGTGCAGCGTGGCTCAGATAGGAATAATACATTTTTGTTATACCAATTGTGGCGTTCTGGTTCATTTTTTACACAAGTGCAGGACAATTTGGGAGATCTACTCAAGTAACAATGATTTGTTTAGATTTTTAATGAAGAGTGTTTTTTTTTTGTCCAAACTGTCGAATACCAACTTTAAAACATGTTTAATATTTAAAGGGTTAATAATGATGAATATTCCTGTAAATGTCAGAATATTATGCTAGTTTATGAAAACAAACGAAAATAGGTATTATTAATGTAATTATTTACATGCATAAATAAAAAAGAAGCATGCACATAAAACACATGGCAGTGACCAACTTCTGAAAACCTCATAGCACTCAAGGTAAATCAGATCTACAAGATAAACCTTAACTACATGTATTTAATTAATTGTGTCTTAAGTATAATTTTTCTAATTTCATTTTAATTAACTTCATTTTATTTATTAAATGTTACATTATTTGAATTTTGAACATTGTAAAGAGATGTATGGTTGCAGAGTAAGCTATATCTGCATTTGTAAGAAGGATTAACACGAACTGTTTGTTGTTTTATTCATTAAAACTTTTTCAAAGGCATGTAGGAACTAATTATAAAATTAATATTCACCTTTTCATATTTCTGGGAAATCACCGAAATGCTACAGTTGCCGATTTGTTATTTTTAAATAAATTCGTATATTCTTGAGCGCAAAGTTTGAGTTAGCGAGAAATATTTTGAATTAGACATGCATGTGTTAACTCTATACGAGTTTCATTTGTTGGCAAGCAAGTCATCAATTTATATCAGACTTTTATTCAGAAGACAAAAACAATACACTTTATAACAAAGATCAATTATACAATTAAACAATCTTTATGACACAAATGATTAAACATTAATGCTAAAATATACAAATAATCATGTGCTTAATAATGTTCGGCGTGTAACTTTTACGACAACTGCGCCCCCCACAGCCCCCACGCTCCGAGATCAAAGTTCAACAGGGACAATTTACTCTCAATTGTTAAACATCAGCTTACTAGGTGTTGATATGATCTAAGAAAGACAACCCAAACAACCAATGTTCTATTGTACTTTTGTTGAGTTAACGTTCCTGGTTGATTAAAATATGCAATCTAATACTCCATAAATAAATACGGCTCACGTTGTAAACTGTAGGCTGTCTACTTTAAACTACTAAATACGTCTACATAAATATTATGAACATTACTAATATACAAGGATTAAAGATTGTATCCATCAATTTGGACTAAATAATTTGTTTTCAAATATCCAAATAAGTCATTGTTACATGAATCCATCCCTATTCCTCATTGGAAACGGGTATTTCCTATCTGAACCACGCTGCGGAGAAAGCTATTTTTAACTAGGAAAACCACATGAGAACTCATTTTTGTGACTACGTTACATCGTCATCCGGGTCATCCCCTCTAACGCCGGTATCTATTTTTAGCAGAGGTCACTATCGTTCTTATTTTTAGATTTGGAATGACTGAACTTTTAAAGTGTTTTTAACGAAATTTGTATTGTTTAAAAATGTAGGCAGTGCTCAAAACCGTCGTAACCAATACTTGTATGAGTTTATGCAGAAATTATGCTCTAATTCCACAAAACACTGGTAAGCTATTGTTACATGAATTTGATATTGGCAAACTTTACCCATCCCGCCACATTAAGGGATCTAACCGAAAGTAAGACGGTTGGTGCTTTAAGTCGGCAATTTCAGGGAGAGTGGTGTCAATGGCTGGACAAACAACATATTTTCGTGAAAGTCGATCACCTATTCAGTAAATTAAGTTCATTTTCTTGTATGATATGTATTGTATATGAGATAACCACCTAGCCGCTAGTTTAAGACACCTGCTTCTGGTCTGTTTTTGTCTGTCCATGCAGTCGTTAGAGCGTGAAAGAAGGAATAGTGACACTGGGGTCCAAATTCTGCAGTGTTTGCAGACGGATATTGAGAGCTTTAGAGCATAAGTTTTAGCTTTGCTGTGTTTGCGGGTTGCGGCATACATTATTTAACTTTTTTTTCTGTGCTAATAGGAGCCTATATGTCCATTATATATATAGAGAGAGATGTATAGGTATATAGATATATATAGTATGTACTGCAATAAAGTTGAATGGATCTTGATTTATACACACCTCCACCAAAATATCCTGGATCCGCCTCTGGTCTTTTCATTTGTTTAATCTTGCATATCAATTGACATTGTAAGTGTATATGCACAATGAGTCACTATGTTGTGTTTAGAAACGAAAGTGAAAGTAGAGATTAATTGATTCGCTATTTCTCGGACAAGCTAACATCGCATGAAAAGTTTCGAGGTTATCTGAATGCGTTCTCGGAAGGTCCTCATTTGTAACCACCGTTTGTTTATTTATAAGACTCGTTTAATGAATATAATGTAATGGTTGTTGTCGTGGCTCTATCGTGTGGAATTCTGGAGAAATCTCGCTTCTACAGACATTAGGTAAGTGAACTTTATATGCTTAAATGAAATGCGGGCTCATTATTCTTTCACACAGATCTTTTAAGACTTGAAATGAAAAAAAAGAAAGAACCAAAAATACGTGTGTTGGGAACGTAGTACGGGCCTGACAAACACACCCAATGACCAGGGTCTAAACAGTAAAGTCGGCTGAACGAGCAGTAGCTTGAAAAAATACTATAACTATTATTACATATCTGACATGCAGGACGTAGTCTATTTTTAGCGACACTATCAGACTAGTGTTCGGGTGTTTTAGTTTTATTTATTTATTATTTAGTGTGTTTTCACAAAGTTTGTTTTTAGTCATCAAAATTTAAGAAAATGTGCCAAATTAAGCTTTAACGCAGTCGCTTTAAACTTAAACTCGCTATCCCAATTAGATCCGTGACATTCGATTCCCGGGAAAATAACCCCGCAGTAGTAGAGGTGAACGTAGCTGGTGTGGAACGCAGGTTTGGACATGTAGAGGTCGATAGTTCTCACATCAGTGAAGATCCCTTATCTTCGCAGCCATCTTTTATGGTAACTTCAATGTATTTTCAGATGAATTGTATAGAAGCGTAAATTTTGTTTTCTAGTAATTTCTTTACTTTTGGTCCAAAAATTAAAAGCTATACACGATTGGAAAGCTCTTGAAATTCATATTTTGAAAATACAATACTTTTAAAATTGATAAATCCACAAAGAATTAATACACAGAAATAAATACAATTTTGGCTCATCCTTAAACAAAATGAGCAGTGTAACTTTTTGGGTTGTATTTTTTGTACCTTTTGAACTATCAAAATATTGTTTTGATATTGAAAATACTTCATTAAAGCTCTTAAATTTGATAAAGAATTCAGTAAAATAGACTGAAAAATAAAAACACAGTGGTGAGTTTAATACAGCACATATTTTCCGTTTTCGGACTGCATTAGCTTCTGCCTTCAAATATTGCTACCTTAAACTGTCTTATCAGTGGCTATGACATCACATGGAAACTATTCCCATGAATCGGATACTTAAAAATAGTGTCTGACAATGTTTGTTTTTTTCATGCAAGCAAATAAGTTATTGTTATTTGAAAAGAACCAACAAAATGCTATTTATTGTCGACAAATAAACATGTGAAAAGTAAATAATAACACCACTTGTCTTTAAAATATATTTCTTATCAGAGCCAGTTAGCTATTTTTAAACTAAGGTAACATATCGTTTCATGTATTGGCTATAAGCCAACTGTCGGATGACCCTTTAAAGGTATTGACCCTTCATGCATTACCAGCGTGACCGATCGATGGACGTATCACTATGTTATGAAGTGGTCTGCCTATGAGTGTTATAGGTGGGTACCTTTTATCTACCTGTCAAGTTTGCGTCTGCTATCTATGACTGATTTTGCCTTATGAATTGACATCTTAATCCTTTATACACCAGGTACTGAAGTGTTAAACCACAGGTTTAAGAAATAAAGTTTCTTTTAAAGGTGGTATCCGACAGTTGGCCTATATTAAACAAACGTATCAATATCTAACCAATGCTTTGGCAAATTTGGTCATACTTTTTGCATAAACCAATACGTTGTTAAGACGATTTTGAACACTAACTAACTTCTTTACAGTACTAATCGCGAAAACACACACACACACACACACACACACACACACACACACACACACACACACACACACACACACACACACACACACACACACACACACACACAAACACACACACACAAACACACACACAAACACACACACACACACACACACACACACACACACACACACACACACACACACACACACACACACACACACACACACACACACACACACACACACACACACACACACACACACACAAACACACACACACACACACACACACACAAACACACACACACACACACACACACAAACACACACACACACACACACACACACACACACAACACACACACACACACACACACACACACACACACACACACACACACACACACACACACACACACACACACACACACACACACACACACACACACACACACACACACACACACACACAAACACACACAAACACACAACAAAACAACTCGATAGTGGTCTCTGCTAAAGATAGATATCGACGTCAGAGCGGATTGCAGTGATGACTGTGTAAAAGTAAGTGGTCACATGGGCTATCTAAGTTTAAAATAGCTATCTCTGTAATCTGGCTCGGATAAGAAACACCAGTTTGCAGTGAGGAGAGGGGGCTTATCCTTGACTCTCCATTAATACCAAACTGTACCACCTTTAAAGGTTCAGCGTATCTTAAATCTCCCGACTCTGTTCTCCATTAAGTTAAGTTAAACATTATTCACGTTTCTTACGTATCGTATTTCATGAAAAATTAGTAATTTTTGTTAAGCAGGTATGAAAACATAACACACCTACTCGAACGCGAATTTTTTCTTTTTGAAAAACAAAATAGATCTAAACATTAAACAAAACTTTTGTTTATAAAACAGATGGTATGATAAAAAGAATACTAGGTAATTATTGAACAAAGAAAATGTTATCAAACGAGGCTAAAACAAATCTAAATCGTGAGGCTTGCATATCTAGTGTCTAGTTTCGACTCTCTTAAGCCATTTATATATTTTGTTTGCGAAGTGATCAGTATTGAGTTCGCAACTGTCATAAACATGTCAAGTAAGTTCTTATTGATCAAGTATTTTACCATTTTAACGCTTGTATTCTACGTTTTTGTGTCAAATTACTGATTGTTTATAAATAGCAGCGAGCAGCCATTACGTTTTGACAGCCACTAGAAACGACGCCTTTGATTGGCTGTTCTCGTTTGTAATAATATAACACTTGGGAAGAAGTAACGCGGTGTACATTTAGTCTTAGTTGTTTCACGTATAGAATAGCAATATATAAATGTTGGAAACCAAAAGAAAAACGGCATGTTTAAAAGTTTTATTTACATTTAACAAATATTTTGAACCACTTTCATTCATAAAACAAATGTCAACAAACGGAGTTGACATATGGCACACACACATGTTAAATTCAAATAGGATCATGAGACGCTTTGTTTACATGTTACGTCATAGATGTTACAGTCTTTTTCATTGATATCCGTGTTTTTGTAGATGATTTATTTGCACTGGAATTTGTTTTGTCTATTATTTGTACTGTATGCTAAATTGCTCATTCACCGCTTAGAGCGGTAACGAGTTCAATAAAGTTGAGTTGAGTTGAGTTAAGGAAGACCAGACTCTCGGGCAACAGACAAGATTGGTATCCCCTAGTCTCTAATTTGGTCGATGGCATCCCTATCTGAGATTTGGAGTACGACATGTACTTCTTAAGTGCCTGAAAATATAAATAATAATCTAATGACAGAAGAAAGCCAAGATATTATTTTGAACCTTCAATGTCTAACTTTATTCGGTACTTCGAAAGACGACTGTACACGTTTCAATCAGAAATACACAATTATTGTAATAAACCATTTATCTTACAAGACCAGTGTTTTGCGCATATGACTTTCACTTGACTTATGGCATAATGGAATCGGGTTTTCTACAGAAGGACGCTTGGTATGCGGTTCATATTAACTATCATTGATAACAACATGCAAACTTTCACTTATTATGGAAAAATCGGTGAAGTAATGTGAGTTAATTTGAATTTGAGGTATCCTTTCCTTGGAATCTCGGATTTGACACATGTTCTGCCTGAGCTGTGAAAATACGTGTTTGTTAACAAATGTCGCGAGAAGTTACGTCAGAGGAAATACGTCAAGAAGTTTGACATGAAAAAAAAAATGGCGCCGAAATAGGTGGGCGTAAAATAAGGTTACCGGGCTTCAGCTTAAATAAATGTCGACGTCAGAGCCATCTGTTTACCATCTATTATCTGTTGTATAAATGAAAGTGTTGTTTAATGAGGAAATCGTGAAAAACTTATATTTAGTAAATATTTACAAAGGTATAAATACAAAGTGAATTAGTAGAATGTTATATGATAAAGAACGTTGTCGGTGTAGGGTAGGAGGATCATGTAACGTGACGTCAGAAGTAAATGGTCACTTGGATTTCTTCGTTTAAAAACAGGTATATGTGCAGCGTGGCTCGGATGAAAATACATTTTTGTAAAGATAAGTTGTGTGTTATGCTTTTCTTTGTAGGGCACCAATAAACAGCATTTCGCGGGATTTCTTCAGGTAGCATTAAATATTTGCTTGCTTGAGGAATAAAAACTGGTACAAACTAACTGATATTCCCTTTAACAATAATTCACTATATGGTACCGTAATTGAGGCAGGAGGGTTAATGAGTTTGTACTTAGACCGTACTCTATGATAAGCAATACTTTAGAGTATGCTCTAAATACAAAATCATTAACCCTTTAGCCATGATTGTCAACGCGTTACATGCTATGCACCAGTATAATCAGGCTTAGGCAAGTAGTTGTGTTTCATATCAACTATGTTAAGCTGGGAGCAATTTGATCTTTGATGTGGGGTCGGGGGTGTTTGGGGCGGGGGTGGGGTTATGAACCAAGATCCATTAAACTTTATCGCAGTAAATACTATATTTATATACACAGAAAGGTACCCTAACTTCGACCTAAGCAGTCAGCAGACAAGATTTAGCTTAGTATTGTTTAAGCTTACATGTACGTGTTTTCACAACTCTACTATTTTACCTGGTTGGTTGGTGGTGGGGGGAAGGAATTCCACCACCACCCATTCCTTGGATCCATGTAAACGGAAATTTCTAGTCTATCGAATAAATCAATATTATAAAGGATGTGAGAGACAAATACAGAGTAGCTTATAGAATGTAAGATTATGGAATTATATTTTTAGTACATATTTGTAGCTACATGTATAAGCAGACAAAAAAAAATATGGTAAAGAAGTGTTTCCACTTGGCCAATTTTCTATATTTCTTGCCCACAAACGAGAGTTGACAAAGTTAGACTTTTTTCTATTTTGACAAAGATAATCTGTTGTAGGGTTCTGTACCGGTATGCGAATACCGATATTTTATGTTTGATAGATATATCAGATGGAACGTTTCTGTATCGGACAAAAATATCGATGATGAACAGCGTATATAATAAATTAAGAAAACGCTAATCTTTTTCTCAAAATATTTCTTGATTACTAGAAAGACGGATCGAAATATGCAGGTAGAGAAATAACGCCCCGATTTTGCTTTCATTTTCCGATAGCCTGGAGTTGTTAAACGACCGGATTCATTCAGTTACATTAGTCTATACTAGTGACCGAGATATAAGGTATCCTTTTGAGCAGTTGACCGTTCAGAACAACATTTACAAATTCTTTACAATTATTTTTACCATAAGAAAGTCAAATTAGTAAATAATATATTATGTCTTACAGTGCTCGCGATTACGACGTAATCATTCAAAAATACGCACTGGAATTGCCTGGGATGCATTTTCGAAAGGTATGACGCGTCCCGGCCACGTAAAGTAAATACTCCTTACTTGCAGTTCAATCCATTTTCCGAAAATGTAAAGCAGTCTCAATGAACTAAAAATAGCCTGGGAAATACTACGTGTGGTTGTTACCTATGATAAATGTACCGCTGTCTCGACTGGTTCTCCAGAAATGTGAAAAGTGGTAGCAATTTATCGAGTATTAATGGTTACCAGTCATGGTTGCATAGTTACGCGCACCTTGCTGACAAATGACATCATCAGTTGCAGTAAAAAAAGAACGTAAACACGTTCGGCATTTCAAATTTCAGTGGTTATTGGATCCCTTGATTAAAGACAGGTTAGTAAAGCATGTGGACCAAAACGGTCATGTGTTAATGCGATGTAAAATATTCTCTGAATCCAAAGTCAGCAACGTTTTTACGACGGGTTGTTCCGATTTCCAACGAAGCATTCATTACAACAATTCCAGTTTAAGTGTTATCACGTTACCATAAAGTTTAGACGTTTTGCATTTATGTGCTTTTCCGTATTGTTCGCAAAGCTCATTGTACAAGGTGAAACAACATGTTTAACATCGTAACAATACAATACAATTTCATAGGGACTCGGTGAACGTTGTATGGGGCCTGACATTTCTCCAGGTACTGGGTCCCTGGGACTGGCATTTTTAAAATGTAATCACGAACATTGTCTTAGATCCATAAAGCGCTTTGTGTAAAGCTAATTAGCATTCAAATAGCGACTGTCGAAAACGTGTATTCACAGTGTCGGACAATGTACATTGTAAAAAGAAATCCCTGATTTATCTTGGCAGGGAAATTACCTATTTCATGATGACAGACAACATCTTTGGCTGTTGAGACTTTGCCTACTTGACTGTATGGCTGTCATTACGAAATTGTGAAGTGAGGTCGAGAAATCGGCAAAATTAAAGCTTAGTTACATGACCTAGTTTTTTTTTCCCAGAAACAATACGAAAACACATTTCACCTTTCTATGACATATCTGTCGGATGTTATTTCAGAAGTTCAGAAATTGTAATTTCGGGAGGGTAATAAAATTAGTATTATAATGATATTAATGTGTTATCCTTATTTACTAATTTTCTAATATTAAATAATGCGCTTACTCATATGGCCTATTTTTTTTTCAGAATGAATATGAAAGTACATTTCACCTGTCTATATTTGTTTAGACATAGATGTAAGATGTTATTTCAAAAAAAAATCAGAGTTAAGAAATTGTTATTTGGGGAGGGTAATAATATTATAATAATAATACATGTAATGCATTATCCTTATTTACTAATTTTCTGATATAAAATAATAAAACCAAGACCCTTTTGGAATATTCCTGGGTGATGATACAAATGAAATCATGAGAGGTGTGAAATCATGATAACATGGCATCTTTACAGATCTCCTATACTTTTTTCTTGAAAGCAGAGTAATTTTTTTAATGATGTGGCCTCACCAGTAGGGCCTTAACATTAACACCCGGGCACAACAAGTATTAACTCAATATATATATTGAAGATACCATAAACTTCTTAAGATGTTTAAGAAAACAACATTCTTGGTGTAAATACCAATACCATACTAAACCACATACTAAAAGGACTGTTCATATTAAAGTATTTGCAATAGTTTATTAATTTGAGATCGCGAGAAAAAACAATAATAACCGCTTATATGTCAGTTTTAATATTTCATATGATGAATCGAATACCAAACATTTTGTATCGATACATATCAATAATTCTGATTGATATGAAGCTCTTCTTTTGCATCATGACAATCAAATCAATTAGTCCCATCTAAAACGAAAGCAAAAATAAATAAACAAGGTATTACAACAGTTTCCAAATGGGAAAAAGAACTAAATATTAAAATGGCCTATAGCACAAACATCATCTTCTTGTTACATCATCAACGATGCTCCTTGCATGCGAGCATTTTTTTCGATAAAACACATTTGAGATGACTAGCGGTGCTTGCTCAGTACTGAGAAAATGGATCAGGTAATGCGAATTATTGACAATGAAGTTAAACAAATTGTGGATCAGTTGTCCAGCGTGGTCAGTGGCTGATTATTTATCCGATAGACAGACGGAATAAAGTAATACACCGTGACAGTATATGTAACTTATTATTTAGTTATATCAATAATAAATTCGAGCACTGGTAAAACGACCACCCCAGATCGGATTGAAGATTCTTACCACATTTAAGCCATTCTCTCCAAACTGGACTCGGACCCACGCGGTGAGAGGTTAAGCAGTCAGAGGAGTTGCAAATCGGCGACTCTACCACTACGCCACGTGCGCCCCTCATAGATTAATATAAATGGTCTGAAAACGTTATGCGTCCCGTCCAACGTTGCTCAGCAGTAACGTATTTCGGGTCACAGCTATTTATTTATAAGAACATGTACACATGAACATTAAACATTAAACATTATGATATGCTCATAAATTCGGCCATGACGATACACATTGAATGTTATTCTGGTTTACATAGCAAAAGTGAGTAATCCTGTTTACTTCCGGTTCTCATTGTATAGTTTAAACCTAATTATGTATAGTCTATTGGGAAAAAAGATCTTTCAACTTATATTATTCCCTCTAGACTGCCTACTTGGAAAAAAAAACATCGTAGAAAGAGAAAACAAGGTCATTGGGAAAGGTTTCGCTTACAGATGTCGCATGATGAGTCAGATGTGTTAAGTAGTTGTATAGTAACTTAGTATAACACGATTTCTTTTCCAGCACATATACATGGCCATTTAATAAGAATATATTCATAATGCATTCATAATGACATGAGTAAAAAGAAAGTAGAACTTTGTTTACAAGTGCAGTTAAGCGATTACTTCCGATTTATAGACGCCATAACGCGGCTTACACGCTTGTCAAGACGCGATGTCCAACTATAATTGTACTTCAAAGTGTTAATGATCCAGAAAGAATCGTTTGAGTTTAAAGGTGGTATCCGACAATTTGGACCAAAGTTCTATTTCTCAAACAGCGAAATAAATTGTTGTTACCCGAAAAGGTACCGCAAAATGCTGATCATAATGCCAGACATTTATGAGAAAAGTGAAGCGTAACACCCCAACATTCATCACAAATATGTATTTTCTGTCACGCTGCACAGTAAGCTATTATTAAAATAAGAAAACCACGTGACGACTTACCTTTGAGATGCATTATATCATCGTCTCTCTGACGTCGATATATACTTTTTATAGAAAGCCCCATCGTGCTTATTAATATATTTGGAAAAATGAGCATATAAGCGATTTATTTAATGAATTGCTCTATCTAACAAGGCACACCCAGCTGATGATTGTATCGACGAAGGAATTAATCGAGGAGTTCCGATTGTTAATGCGTATGATATTCAAAGCGTTTTTGTTTGGGCGATGTAATTTTAACCCTGAAAGCGATTTGGAATTTTTAGGTTGCCGAGGCTTTTATCTACTGAACATACTGTACATATGTTGTAAGTTAATTTTATTACTAGTTATTATTATGTATGTACATACGTTCATTATATCTGTTTTAACTCCCGTTGCAGGTGCTTACTGTTAGTTGTTTCACTTTGACGGGATATTTTTATTTACGCTGTTTGTTTGATATAAAAACCTTCAGGCAGGAAGTGCGAGGCTGGAGCGCTCCACAAACCAGGTTTAAGCACCCCAGCTGGCCCTTTTGCCGACTGACCGTTCCAAGGCGGTATCTGATGATTTTACTTTTGTGTGTTATGTCTCGTCTCTGTGTTTTTGTCACATTTACATTTACCTTGTTTGCCTTTGTCTTCAGATAGATAAAATTTTAATATCTGTGGAAATTTTGATAGGACCTTTTCTTATTTACCTATTAAGTAAGGCAAAAATCTTTTTTCCGAATGCGTCCGCTAACTTTAGACTGAGAGGATGAATGACCTCTGTCATTACAATGTATAATGCCGCACTGTGGTTCCGCGCGAGCTATTGCAAATTTGTCGGCCTAATAGATAATTGTCTGAATATTACTAACACTATTTTAAGCCAGGTCTCTAGCAACTTTTTATGGGTCTAGTTACATTAGCACTTACGCCAATAACAGTGTATTATCATAGGCCATACGTTATTGGCGCCAATCCGGGGAATGTATGGGAACAGTAGTGTAGCAGGCAATAACAGGAAATCGCAGCTGTTCGGTGAGACCTTTTGGTGAACTCTACCGTGTCGTGCACTTGGTTACTTCATGGTGGCTGAATTATACCACTGCCAGGACGGAAATTCGAAAAGACGACTTGTCGCCAGGATGGAAAGTCGTATAGAGAACAGCACGCCAGAATGAAAAGTCGCAAGAACGACAAGACGCCAGGATGGAATGTCGCAAAGACAAAATTTCGCCAGGTTGGAAAGTCGCAAAGACGAAATGTCACCAGGATGGAAAGTCAAAAAGACGAAATGTCACCTGTTTGGAAAGTCGCAAAGACGACAACGTGCCAGAATGAAAAATCGCAAAGACCATAATACGCTAGTATGGAAAGTCTCAGGACGATATGTCGCCAGAATGGAAACGCGCAAAGACAACAACACGCCTGGATGGAAATGCACAAAGACGACAATACACCAGGATGAAAAGTAAAAAAAAAAAATGATAGGAATTAAAAGTCGCACAGAGGAAGTAACGCCAGGACAAAATAAATCTTCATGATTAATTACACCTCGATGAAAAGTCACCAAGACGAAAAATTACCAGGACGAAAATTCGCAAGGACGAAATAATGCCGTGTACGAAAAGTCACCAATACGGAATCGCCAGGGCGAAAAGTCAAAAAGACGAAATAACGTCAGAACAAAACGTCTTCAAGATGAAATAAGATACGGGCGACAAATAGTCACCAAGACTAAAACACACTAGAACAAAAATCAAAATAAAGAAATTACGACAAGACAAAAAGTCACAATACGAAATAACGAAATTACAAACGCCAAGACGGAGTCACAACGAGGCGACAAGGTCGACTAAACTTAAGTGACACATTTCTTCAAAAAAGTTCTTGTTTCATATGGTTGTTCACTGTTGAATAAATATATGTTGTGTTGTTTTATCAACCGCATTTCCTGATTAATTTAACAGGCGGTCGTCATCGTTCCCAAAGGACAGCAGACGCCATGCCACCGACTCCACCAAAAGGTTTGTGTCATTATGAACAAAACAGTATAAATACTTATTTTCCTTGTTGATTGCACCCGTTTTGAATTACTGGCCATATTTTTTATGTATTTTTCTAGCTTCAAATAGCATTATTCATGCTTAAAGATGTAAAAGTATGTGTTATACTTTGATAATGTTAGTGTGGCTTAGCGGGGCTTCATAGTAAAACGCAACATCATCCCATGATTACGATTTTATTAGTGAAAGTTACATTTTACAATCTAACAACAGTGAGGTGTGAATACCTCTCTTTAACGCGTCTTAATCTACCCTCCTCTCACACGGTTAGCAATAAATAATAACACCCATACATTTAATATTCACATGTAAAAGAGGTAGGATTATTTTACAATTTCGAAAGAAAATAAGTTGAAAATTTACAAATCGAATTTATCAGCCGGCAACGTTAATTTTTGATTTTATTGGAAATATGTACATACGTACACATTAATATGTCTTTGTATATGTGTCTGAATAATATATATTGAAGATATAACTACATGTATATTTAAAATGATTTCAAAAACAAACGCATCAAATCAACTAGAAATGTGTCTAACAGACACGACTGTACGCAATTTCAAATGTTATCAGGATCCAGCTCAAAGAATAAATACAGTATGCGGCATTAAGCGAATTAAGCAAACACAAAAACAAACAAAAAACAACAGAACAACAACACACAAAAAAAACAAAACAAACAAGCATGCTTGCTAAAGTGGTGACAAAAATAAAGCAAAAAGTTCTCGATGTTTATACAATGTTGTACATCAGAATCCATTCCCCGAATCAAATATGCAACTGAAAATCATAATCATGTTTACTTTTAAAATTATATAAATGACAAATACATGTACGATTTTTAATTTACAAATAGTCCAGTGAGACATTTGATACTGAACTCAGTTTCCAGTAATAATGATAACCAATCAAACGAACTTTGGAAAGTTTATAAACTTTACTCATACATAAGATGCCTACACCTTTTTCAGGAAATGGTCCACCTTCTACGTCCACAAAGTGGTTTTGTGAGGTTTGTAACAAAGAAATGTTGATGACTAGTCAAACAAAACACCTGGAAACAGAAACACACAAGGCTAATCTGACAGGTAAGTAATCAGTTTGAGATCAACTTTCAAAGATGTTTATCAAAGTTTCTGCATGTATATAAAATGTTTTATGCATGTTGTATTTGTGGAGACAACAGTCTTTATACGACGCTTTTTTATGCTTATCTTAAAGCTAAAATTAAATTTTCTTTTCCTGTGTTGTGCGATCATTTTTTCTTACGAGAGTTTGGCTCGTTTGTAAATCACTTTTCAATAATCAAAGTCCATTCGCTGAATCTAATATGCAACTAAAAATCATAAACAGGTTTACTTTTAAAATTATACAACTGACAAATACATCTATGTTTTTAGTTTATGAAATAGTCCAGTGAGACATTTGATACTGACTTAGTTTTCAGTAATAATGATAACCAATCAAGTTTAATTTAGGTACTTCCGCACGTAACCGGAGATTAGGATAATTTTGATTTTATATATATGGTCATAAAATATATAATGAATGTTCACTTGTTCACTGTCAGTGCCACATAAAAATGCATTATATTTATAATCATCTATGACATGTAGTGTAGGCATGCATCAATTAAAGTCGGTCCATATTTACAAGCATATAATTTACCCACAAACCGTATGAATCGGTTCATATGTTCTTCGTATACTTTTGTCTCTCAGGTCTGGCAGCCCTACCCCAAAATTCAACCTCTGCGGTCCCACCCTCTTTCATTTAACAGCATACATTATGTTTTAATTAAAGTGACTCGAGCTGGCACAATCCATTACCGGTACACAGGATGCAGTTCGAACCGACGACCTTATTCGTGCTTTACCACCTGATCTACCTGGAAAGAAAGCCTTTAACCTTTTTATATTTTGTTTAGTCAGGCATGAAATGAGCAGTACCACCAGTATATAGCCAATTTTCAATGGACATGGTTCTCTGAAGAACCTGTTCTAATACGATTGAAGTAAGTTGGAAACTTCCATTACCCAGAGCGGTCCAGAGGCAGGTGCTCTAGAAACTGAGCTACATGGGCACCTGAATCTTTTTGTAGGTCAATTTAAATTCATTGTTAACAAATCCGAATGTGAAAAAGATAGTTGTGGAAACGTCCGACAATTAGTAGATTAAATTGGATCGAATGAATTTCGAAGAAAACAAAAATGTTATATGGTAAAATTACTTGCAGATTTTGAGAAAATACATTATTAACTAATTTTGATGCTTTATAACGTTTGCTATTTCTATTTTATCTCCTTTCAAGAGAGGCGTTTAGGATTCCGTTCTTTTTTTAACTCATTGACTTCTATATTTATGCGGTATCGCCACGCAGGACAGCGTGGTAATGTTGTCAATGTTTAACTTATTCGATAGTAAGTTGTGACATGAGAATTGTGACTTGAGATTTGTGACTTCCAAACTGTATGCGAAAAATGTGAAATAAATACGTTTAAACAACGATTATTTTTGTGTAACCAAATAAGAAATTTAACCATATGCAGTGTTCCAATTTGCACATTAAAAATTGGATACGAGCAGATATCACCTTCAATATTTTCAAGATTGTTATTCGTGCAATTTTTCTGATACTTTTTAGACAATATGCAATACAAAATGAGCATATGTTTTGTTTATGTGAAAGCCAACTGTTCGAACATATGTATCAGTTTTCTTTAAGTCAAAGTGCCAATCGGATTTCCGTTGTAAATCAGTAAATATGTTAGTTTGGCAGTTTATGTTTAGAAGAAAAACATACCTTTGTGGAAATTTTAAGATTGTCAAGTAGGATTATATCTGAAATAACACGCAAAATTTGTTAACTTAAGCATAATTTCGGCAAGTAGAATCATATCAATGGTGTTTATAATAAAGTGATATAAGGTACAAATATACACCCTCTTTCCTTCTTGGGGAATCACAAAGTAGACTAGGTGGTATTATATACTAAAAATCTAAGCGAGAAAAACGTGTCCTACCAGTTGGCTGGTCTTTGTCTGACTGACACTCAGCGGTTCCCCACGTGACCTCTGGACCAGTCAGGTGCCTTAAAGAGGGATAGCGGAGGTTGTCAAATCACTACAAAAATCACATTACAACGCGCCGCAGACATTAAAGTAAGAATGATAACAGTTCAGATAAAAATAATATTGGGAAAAATCAGGAGCGATATGAAAATGTGCCTTTCTGGTCAGTACAAGCTATTATTTTTGTGATATACACGCTTATGTTACTAGTTGGAAAACTTCCTCTTCAGTGTCAAAATAAGCAGACACAAGCAGCAAAAATGCGCTGTCCAGGTTAAGCCCTATGATGCGACTAAAACAGGAAAGTCCAAATTTGAGCTTTTAAGTGTTCTCTTCTGTAAAGACGGGTTTATATTTTCCAAGTTCTTTTTACATATATGTTTTTCTTACAAAGTTCCTGAAAGTTTTCCGGACCGGATGTCATCTGCCAGTTCTTCCCGGTCATCGGATGGAAGGTCATCAGTCAGTTCTATTCCGTCTGAAGACCAGTGGCACTGCGATGTGTGTAATAAAAACATGCAGGCCAAGAGCAAAAACAGACACCTTGAATCGAAGTCACACAAAGAGCTGTCAGCTAATAATGGTAAGATATGATCTATTCTGTATTTCATTTGATTGGACTGTCAATATTATGTTATAACAATGTTTAAGCGTTAAGGCCAAAAACAAAAACAGACACCTTGAATCGAAGTCACACATAGACAAAGCTCAGCTGTCAGCTAATAATGGTGAAATATGATTTATTCTGTCTTTCATTTGATTGAATTGTCAGTATTATGTTATAACAATGTTTAAGCGTAGAGCATGTCAATGCGCAGAAAAGTCAAGCAAAGTCATTGTTAAGTTAATAACAATTGGCAGTTGCAGTTTTATATATACCAAAATACTACGATATTTAAAGAGTACGTGCATTAAGGGGTATAATAAAATTTCAAAAAGCGCTTCACAAAAGTATACACATGCCAGTTAAGGTAGCTGGAGCCCTTACGTGTGTGGTAATGTTTCCTTAATAAATATTTTATAATCGAAATTATATGAGGATATGTGTACAAAAATAAATATATACAATTTTATCAATATAATCTTTTATTATACAATTTTAAAATAAAATACATGTGATTGCATAATATTAAATAATATTTATATTCAATGTCAAAAAGAACCTTATTTTTGTCATGACATCACCCAGAATTGAATGTTCAACATTTGTATATGCTTTGAAATCACAATGAACAATTTTGTTTACCTATTCTTATAGAAATAATACTTCTCTTTCTTCTAAATACTATGTGGACATTATTTTTCAACGACGTCACCACTACGAAAGATGTACCTTTTTCAGAAAACATCCCGAAACAATCTCAATCTTTAACCTTTTTTTAAAATGTTTAGTCAGGCATCAAATGGACAGAACCACCAGGACATACCTAATTCTTACTTCACATGGTTCTCTGAAGAACCTCTTCTGATATCACTGAAGTAAGTTGGAAAATTTCATTACCCAGAGCGGGAATCGAACCTACGACATCCTGGTCCAGGGGCAGGTGCTCTAGCAACTAAGCTACATGGGCACCTAAACCTTGTTGTAGGTCAATTTCAATTCATTGTTAACAAATCCGAATGTGAAAAAGATAGTTCTGTAAACGTCCGAAAATTAGCAAATTAAAAATATGGTAAAATTACTTGCAGAATTTGAATAAAAACATTATAAACTAATTTAGGCTAAGGTTTGGTGCGAAATAACGTTGGTTATTTCTATTTGATCATCTTTCAAGAGAGTCGTTTAAGATTCCGTTCTATTTTAACTCAGTGACGTCTTTATGCGGTATCGCCACCCAGCACAGCGTCTTACTGTTGTCAATGTTTAACTTGTTCGTTAGTAAGTTGTGACATGAGAATTGTGACTAGAGATTTGTGACTTCCAAATTGTATGCGAAAAATGTGAATTAAATACGTTTAAACAACGATTATTTTTGTGTAAACAAATAAGAAATTTAACCATATGCAGTGTTGCAATTTGCACATTAAAAATTGGATATCAGCGGATATCACCTTTAATAGTTTCAAGATTGTTATTCGTGCAATTTTTCTGAATTAAGATTCATAAAATAAGGGTCCGTTTTTAAATAGAATGTTTGATGCTTTTTAGACAATATGCAATACAAAATAAGCATATGTTTTGTTTATGTAAAAGCCAACTGTTCGAACATATGTATCAGTTTTCTTTAAGTCAAAGTACTAATCGGATGTCCGTTGTAAATCAGTAAATATGTTAGTTTGGCAGTTTATGTTTAGAAGAAAAACAAACCTTTGTGGAAATTTTAAGATTGTCAAGTAGGATTAAAAGTGAAATAACACGCAAAATTTGTCAACTTAAGCATAATTTCAGCAAGTAGAATCATATCAAGGGTGTTTATAATTAAGTGATATAAGGTACAAATATACACAGTCTTACCTTCTTGGGGAATCACAAAGTAGACTAAGTGGTATTATATACTAAAAATCTAAGCGAGAAAAACGTGTCCTACCAGTTGGCTGGTCTTTGTCTGACTGACACTCAGCGGTTCCCCACGTGACCTCTGGACCAGTCAGGTGCCTTAAAGAGGGATAGCGGAGGTTGTCAAATCACTACAAAAATCACATTACAACGCGCCGCAGACATTAAAGTAAGAATGATAACAGTTCAGATAAAAATAATATTGGGAAAAATCAGGAGCGTTATAAAAATGTGCCTTTCTGTTCAGTACAAGCTATTATTTTTGTGATATACACGCTTATGTTACTAGTTGGAAAACTTCCTCTTCAGTGTCAAAATAAGCATACACAAGCAGCAAAAATGCGCTGTCCAGGTTAAGCCCTATGATGCGACTAAAACAGGAAAGTCCAAATTTGAGCTTTTATGTGTTCTCTTCTGTAAAGACGGGTTTATATTTTCCAAGTTCTTTTTACATATATGTTTTTCTTACAAAGTTCCTGAAAGTTTTCCGGACCGGATGTCATCTGCCAGTTCTTCCCGGTCATCGGATGGAAGGTCATCAGTCAGTTCTATTCCGTCTGAAGACCAGTGGCACTGCGATGTGTGTAATAAAAACATGCAGGCCAAGAGCAAAAACAGACACCTTGAATCGAAGTCACACAAAGAGCTGTCAGCTAATAATGGTAAGATATGATCTATTCTGTATTTCATTTGATTGGACTGTCAATATTATGTTATAACAATGTTTAAGCGGTAAGGCCAAAAGCAAAAACAGACACCTTGAATCGAAGTCACACATAGACAAAGCTCAGCTGTCAGCTAATAATGGTGAGATATGATTTATTCTGTCTTTCATTTGATTGAATTGTCAGTATTATGTTATAACAATGTTTAAGCGTAGAGCATGTCAATGCGCAGAAAAGTCAAGCAAAGTCATTGTTAAGTTAATAACAATTGGCAGTTGCAGTTTTATATATACCAAAATACTACGATTTTTAAAGAGTACGTGCATTAAGGGGTATAATAAAATTTCAAAAAGCGCTTCACAAAAGTATACACATGCCAGTTAAGGTAGCTGGAGCCCTTACGTGTGTGGTTATGTTTTCTTAAATGTATATTTTATAATCGAAAATGAGGATATGTGTACAAAAATAAATATATACAATTTTATCAATATAATCTTTTATTATACAATTTTAAAATAAAATACATGTGATTGCATAATATTAAATAATATTTATATTCAATGTCAAAAAGAACCTTATTTTTGTCATGACATCACCCAGAATTGAATGTTCAACATTTTTATATGCTTTGAAATCACAATGAACAATTTTGTTTACTTATTCTTATAGAAATAATACTTCTCTTTCTTCTAAATACTATGTGGACATTATTTTTCAACGACGTCACCACTACGAAAGATGTACCTTTTTCAGAAAACATCCCGAAACAATCTCAATCTTTAACCTTTTTTTAAAATGTTTAGTCAGGCATCAAATGGACAGAACCACCAGGACATACCCAATTCTTACTTCACATGGTTCTCTGAAGAACCTCTTCTGATATCACTGAAGTAAGTTGGAAAATTTCATTACCCAGAGCGGGAATCGAACCTACGACATCCTGGTCCAGGGGCAGGTGCTCTAGCAACTAAGCTACATGGGCACCTAAACCTTGTTGTAGGTCAATTTCAATTCATTGTTAACAAATCCGAATGTGAAAAAGATAGTTCTGTAAACGTCCGAAAATTAGCAAATTAAAAATATGGTAAAATTACTTGCAGAATTTGAATAAAAACATTATTAACTAATTTAGGCTAAGGTTTGGTGCGAAATAACGTTGGTTATTTCTATTTGATCATCTTTCAAGAGAGTCGTTTAAGATTCCGTTCTATTTTAACTCAGTGACGTCTTTATGCGGTATCGCCACCCAGCACAGCGTCTTACTGTTGTCAATGTTTAACTTGTTCGTTAGTAAGTTGTGACATGAGAATTGTGACTAGAGATTTGTGACTTCCAAATTGTATGCGAAAAATGTGAATTAAATACGTTTAAACAACGATTATTTTTGTGTAAACAAATAAGAAATTTAACCATATGCAGTGTTGCAAATTGCACATTAAAAATTGGATATCAGCGGATATCACCTTTAATAGTTTCAAGATTGTTATTCGTGCAATTTTTCTGAATTAAGATTCATAAAATAAGGGTCCGTTTTTAAATAGAATGTTTGATGCTTTTTAGACAATATGCAATACAAAATAAGCATATGTTTTGTTTATGTAAAAGCCAACTGTTCGAACATATGTATCAGTTTTCTTTAAGTCAAAGTACTAATCGGATGTCCGTTGTAAATCAGTAAATATGTTAGTTTGGCAGTTTATGTTTAGAAGAAAAACAAACCTTTGTGGAAATTTTAAGATTGTCAAGTAGGATTAAAAGTGAAATTACACGCAAAATTTGTCAACTTAAGCATAATTTCAGCAAGTAGAATCATATCAAGGGTGTTTATAATTAAGTGATATAAGGTACAAATATACACAGTCTTACCTTCTTGGGGAATCACAAAGTAGACTAAGTGGTATTATATACTAAAAATCTAAGCGAGAAAAACGTGTCCTACCAGTTGGCTGGTCTTTGTCTGACTGACACTCAGCGGTTCCCCACGTGACCTCTGGACCAGTCAGGTGCCTTAAAGAGGGATAGCGGAGGTTGTCAAATCACTACAAAAATCACATTACAACGCGCCGCAGACATTAAAGTAAGAATGATAACAGTTCAGATAAAAATAATATTGGGAAAAATCAGGAGCGTTATAAAAATGTGCCTTTCTGTTCAGTACAAGCTATTATTTTTGTGATATACACGCTTATGTTACTAGTTGGAAAACTTCCTCTTCAGTGTCAAAATAAGCATACACAAGCAGCAAAAATGCGCTGTCCAGGTTAAGCCCTATGATGCGACTAAAACAGGAAAGTCCAAATTTGAGCTTTTATGTGTTCTCTTCTGTAAAGACGGGTTTATATTTTCCAAGTTCTTTTTACATATATGTTTTTCTTACAAAGTTCCTGAAAGTTTTCCGGACCGGATGTCATCTGCCAGTTCTTCCCGGTCATCGGATGGAAGGTCATCAGTCAGTTCTATTCCGTCTGAAGACCAGTGGCACTGCGATGTGTGTAATAAAAACATGCAGGCCAAGAGCAAAAACAGACACCTTGAATCGAAGTCACACAAAGAGCTGTCAGCTAATAATGGTAAGATATGATCTATTCTGTATTTCATTTGATTGGACTGTCAATATTATGTTATAACAATGTTTAAGCGGTAAGGCCAAAAGCAAAAACAGACACCTTGAATCGAAGTCACACATAGACAAAGCTCAGCTGTCAGCTAATAATGGTGAGATATGATTTATTCTGTCTTTCATTTGATTGAATTGTCAGTATTATGTTATAACAATGTTTAAGCGTAGAGCATGTCAATGCGCAGAAAAGTCAAGCAAAGTCATTGTTAAGTTAATAACAATTGGCAGTTGCAGTTTTATATATACCAAAATACTACGATTTTTAAAGAGTACGTGCATTAAGGGGTATAATAAAATTTCAAAAAGCGCTTCACAAAAGTATACACATGCCAGTTAAGGTAGCTGGAGCCCTTACGTGTGTGGTAATGTTTCCTTAATAAATATTTTATAATCGAAATTATATGAGGATATGTGTACAAAAATAAATATATACAATTTTATCAATATAATCTTTTATTATACAATTTTAAAATAAAATACATGTGATTGCATAATATTAAATAATTTTTATATTCAATGTCAAAAAGAACCTTATTTTTGTCATGACATCACCCAGAATTGAATGTTCAACATTTTTATATGCTTTGAAATCACAATGAACAATTTTGTTTACTTATTCTTATAGAAATAATACTTCTCTTTCTTCTAAATACTATGTGGACATTATTTTTCAACGACGTCACCACTACGAAAGATGTACCTTTTTCAGAAAACATCCCGAAACAATCTCAATCTTTAACCTTTTTTTAAAATGTTTAGTCAGGCATCAAATGGACAGAACCACCAGGACATACCCAATTCTTACTTCACATGGTTCTCTGAAGAACCTCTTCTGATATCACTGAAGTAAGTTGGAAAATTTCATTACCCAGAGCGGGAATCGAACCTACGACATCCTGGTCCAGGGGCAGGTGCTCTAGCAACTAAGCTACATGGGCACCTAAACCTTGTTGTAGGTCAATTTCAATTCATTGTTAACAAATCCGAATGTGAAAAAGATAGTTCTGTAAACGTCCGAAAATTAGCAAATTAAAAATATGGTAAAATTACTTGCAGAATTTGAATAAAAACATTATTAACTAATTTAGGCTAAGGTTTGGTGCGAAATAACGTTGGTTATTTCTATTTGATCATCTTTCAAGAGAGTCGTTTAAGATTCCGTTCTATTTTAACTCAGTGACGTCTTTATGCGGTATCGCCACCCAGCACAGCGTCTTACTGTTGTCAATGTTTAACTTGTTCGTTAGTAAGTTGTGACATGAGAATTGTGACTAGAGATTTGTGACTTCCAAATTGTATGCGAAAAATGTGAATTAAATACGTTTAAACAACGATTATTTTTGTGTAAACAAATAAGAAATTTAACCATATGCAGTGTTGCAAATTGCACATTAAAAATTGGATATCAGCGGATATCACCTTTAATAGTTTCAAGATTGTTATTCGTGCAATTTTTCTGAATTAAGATTCATAAAATAAGGGTCCGTTTTTAAATAGAATGTTTGATGCTTTTTAGACAATATGCAATACAAAATAAGCATATGTTTTGTTTATGTAAAAGCCAACTGTTCGAACATATGTATCAGTTTTCTTTAAGTCAAAGTACTAATCGGATGTCCGTTGTAAATCAGTAAATATGTTAGTTTGGCAGTTTATGTTTAGAAGAAAAACAAACCTTTGTGGAAATTTTAAGATTGTCAAGTAGGATTAAAAGTGAAATTACACGCAAAATTTGTCAACTTAAGCATAATTTCAGCAAGTAGAATCATATCAAGGGTGTTTATAATTAAGTGATATAAGGTACAAATATACACAGTCTTACCTTCTTGGGGAATCACAAAGTAGACTAAGTGGTATTATATACTAAAAATCTAAGCGAGAAAAACGTGTCCTACCAGTTGGCTGGTCTTTGTCTGACTGACACTCAGCGGTTCCCCACGTGACCTCTGGACCAGTCAGGTGCCTTAAAGAGGGATAGCGGAGGTTGTCAAATCACTACAAAAATCACATTACAACGCGCCGCAGACATTAAAGTAAGAATGATAACAGTTCAGATAAAAATAATATTGGGAAAAATCAGGAGCGTTATAAAAATGTGCCTTTCTGTTCAGTACAAGCTATTATTTTTGTGATATACACGCTTATGTTACTAGTTGGAAAACTTCCTCTTCAGTGTCAAAATAAGCATACACAAGCAGCAAAAATGCGCTGTCCAGGTTAAGCCCTATGATGCGACTAAAACAGGAAAGTCCAAATTTGAGCTTTTATGTGTTCTCTTCTGTAAAGACGGGTTTATATTTTCCAAGTTCTTTTTACATATATGTTTTTCTTACAAAGTTCCTGAAAGTTTTCCGGACCGGATGTCATCTGCCAGTTCTTCCCGGTCATCGGATGGAAGGTCATCAGTCAGTTCTATTCCGTCTGAAGACCAGTGGCACTGCGATGTGTGTAATAAAAACATGCAGGCCAAGAGCAAAAACAGACACCTTGAATCGAAGTCACACAAAGAGCTGTCAGCTAATAATGGTAAGATATGATCTATTCTGTATTTCATTTGATTGGACTGTCAATATTATGTTATAACAATGTTTAAGCGGTAAGGCCAAAAGCAAAAACAGACACCTTGAATCGAAGTCACACATAGACAAAGCTCAGCTGTCAGCTAATAATGGTGAGATATGATTTATTCTGTCTTTCATTTGATTGAATTGTCAGTATTATGTTATAACAATGTTTAAGCGTAGAGCATGTCAATGCGCAGAAAAGTCAAGCAAAGTCATTGTTAAGTTAATAACAATTGGCAGTTGCAGTTTTATATATACCAAAATACTACGATTTTTAAAGAGTACGTGCATTAAGGGGTATAATAAAATTTCAAAAAGCGCTTCACAAAAGTATACACATGCCAGTTAAGGTAGCTGGAGCCCTTACGTGTGTGGTAATGTTTCCTTAATAAATATTTTATAATCGAAATTATATGAGGATATGTGTACAAAAATAAATATATACAATTTTATCAATATAATCTTTTATTATACAATTTTAAAATAAAATACATGTGATTGCATAATATTAAATAATATTTATATTCAATGTCAAAAAGAATCTTATTTTTGTCATGACATCACCCAGAATTGAATGTTCAACATTTTTATATGCTTTGAAATCACAATGAACAATTTTGTTTACTTATTCTTATAGAAATAATACTTCTCTTTCTTCTAAATACTATGTGGACATTATTTTTCAATGACGTCACCACTACGAAAGATGTACCTTTTTCAGAAAACATCCCGAAACAATCTCAATCTTTAACCTTTTTTTAAAATGTTTAGTCAGGCATCAAATGGACAGAACCACCAGGACATACCCAATTCTTACTTCACATGGTTCTCTGAAGAACCTCTTCTGATATCACTGAAGTAAGTTGGAAAATTTCATTACCCAGAGCGGGAATCGAACCTACGACATCCTGGTCCAGGGGCAGGTGCTCTAGCAACTAAGCTACATGGGCACCTAAACCTTGTTGTAGGTCAATTTCAATTCATTGTTAACAAATCCGAATGTGAAAAAGATAGTTCTGTAAACGTCCGAAAATTAGCAAATTAAAAATATGGTAAAATTACTTGCAGAATTTGAATAAAAACATTATTAACTAATTTAGGCTAAGGTTTGGTGCGAAATAACGTTGGTTATTTCTATTTGATCATCTTTCAAGAGAGTCGTTTAAGATTCCGTTCTATTTTAACTCAGTGACGTCTTTATGCGGTATCGCCACCCAGCACAGCGTCTTACTGTTGTCAATGTTTAACTTGTTCGTTAGTAAGTTGTGACATGAGAATTGTGACTAGAGATTTGTGACTTCCAAATTGTATGCGAAAAATGTGAATTAAATACGTTTAAACAACGATTATTTTTGTGTAAACAAATAAGAAATTTAACCATATGCAGTGTTGCAAATTGCACATTAAAAATTGGATATCAGCGGATATCACCTTTAATAGTTTCAAGATTGTTATTCGTGCAATTTTTCTGAATTAAGATTCATAAAATAAGGGTCCGTTTTTAAATAGAATGTTTGATGCTTTTTAGACAATATGCAATACAAAATAAGCATATGTTTTGTTTATGTAAAAGCCAACTGTTCGAACATATGTATCAGTTTTCTTTAAGTCAAAGTACTAATCGGATGTCCGTTGTAAATCAGTAAATATGTTAGTTTGGCAGTTTATGTTTAGAAGAAAAACAAACCTTTGTGGAAATTTTAAGATTGTCAAGTAGGATTAAAAGTGAAATTACACGCAAAATTTGTCAACTTAAGCATAATTTCAGCAAGTAGAATCATATCAAGGGTGTTTATAATTAAGTGATATAAGGTACAAATATACACAGTCTTACCTTCTTGGGGAATCACAAAGTAGACTAAGTGGTATTATATACTAAAAATCTAAGCGAGAAAAACGTGTCCTACCAGTTGGCTGGTCTTTGTCTGACTGACACTCAGCGGTTCCCCACGTGACCTCTGGACCAGTCAGGTGCCTTAAAGAGGGATAGCGGAGGTTGTCAAATCACTACAAAAATCACATTACAACGCGCCGCAGACATTAAAGTAAGAATGATAACAGTTCAGATAAAAATAATATTGGGAAAAATCAGGAGCGTTATGAAAATGTGCCTTTCTGTTCAGTACAAGCTATTATTTTTGTGATATACACGCTTATGTTACTAGTTGGAAAACTTCCTCTTCAGTGTCAAAATAAGCAGACACAACCAGCAAAAATGCGCTGTCCAGGTTAAGCCCTTTGATGCGACTAAAACAGGAAAGTCCAAATTTTAGCTTTTATGTGTTCTCTCCTGTAAAGACGGGTTTATGTTTTCAATGTTCTTTTTACATATATGTTTTTCTTACCCAGTTCCTGCAAGTTGTCCGGACCGGATGTCATCTGCCAGTTCTTCCCGGTCATCGGATGGAAGGTCATCAGTCAGTTCTACTCCGTCGGAAGACCAGTGGCACTGCGATGTGTGTAATAAAAACATACAGGCCAAGAGCAAAAACAGACACCTTGAATCGAAGTCACACATACACAATGCTCAGCTGTCAGCTAATTATGGTGAGATATGATTTATTCTGTCTTTCATTTGATTAGACGGTCAGTATTACGTTATAACAATGTTTAAGCCTAGGGCATGTCAATGCGCAGAAAAGTCAAGCAAAGTCATTGTTAAGTTAATAAAAATTGGCAGTTGCATGCTTATACATACCAAAATACTACGATATTTAAAGAGTACGTGCATTAAGGGGTATAATAAAATTTCAAAAAGCGCTTCACAAAAGTATACACATGCCAGTTAAGGTAGCTGGAGCCCTTACGTGTGTGGTAATGTTTCCTTAATAAATATTTTATAATCGAAATTATATGAGGATATGTGTACAAAATTTTACAATATAATCTTTTATTATACAATTTTAAAATAAAATATATGTGATTGCATAATATTAAATAATATTTATATTCAATGTCAAAAAGAACCTTATTTTTGTCATGACATCACCCAGAATTGAATGTTCAACATTTTTATATGCTTTGAAATCACAATGAACAATTTTGTTTACTTATTCTTATAGAAATAATACTTCTCTTTCTTCTAAATACTATGTGGACATTATTTTTCAACGACGTCACCACTACGAAAGATGTACCTTTTTCAGAAAACATCCCGAAACAATCTCAATCTTTAACCTTTTTTTAAAATGTTTAGTCAGGCATCAAATGGACAGATCCACCAGTACATAGCCAATTCTTACTTCACATGGTTCTCTGAAGAACCGTCTTCTGATATCACTGAAGTAAGTTGGAAATTTCATTACCCAGAGTGGGAATCGAACCTACGACATCCTGGTCCAGGGGCAGGTGCTCTAGAAACTAAACTACATGGGCACCTTAACCTTGTTGTAGGTCAATTTCAATTCATTGTTGACAAATCCGAATGTGAAAAAGATAGTTCTGTAAACGTCCGAAAATTAGCAAATTAAAATATGGTAAAATTACTTGCAGAATTTGAATAAATACATTAATAACTAATTTAGGCTAAGATTTGGTGCTAAATAACTTTGGTTATTTCTATTTGATCATCTTTCAAGAGAGTCGTTTAAGATTTCTTTCTATTTTAAGTCAGTGACGTCTTTATGCGGTATCGCCACCCAGAACAGCGTCTTACTGTTGTCAATGTTTAACTTGTTCGTTAGTAAGTTGTGACATGAGAATTGTGACTAGAGATTTGTGACTTCCAAATTGTATGCGAAAAATGTGAATTAAATACGTTTAAACAACGATTATTTTTGTGTAAACAAATAAGAAATTTAACCATATGCAGTGTTCCAATTTGCACATTAAAAATTGGATATCAGCGGATATCACCTTCCATAGTTTCAAGATTGTTATTCGTGCAGTTTTTCTGAATTGAGATTCATAAAATAAGGGTCCGTTTTTAAATAGAATGTTTGATGCTTTTTAGACAATATGCAATACAAAATAAGAATATGTTTTGTTTATGTGAAAGCCAACTGTTCGAACATATGTATCAGTTTTCTTTAAGTCAAAGTACTAATCGGATGTCCGTTTTAAATCAGTAAATATGTTAGTTTGGCAGTTTATGTTTAGAAGCAAAAAAAAAAAAACTTTTGTGAAAATTTTAAGATTGTTAAGTAGGATTAAAAGTGAAATAACACGCAAAATTTGTCAACTTAAGCATAATTTTAGCAAGTAGAATCATATCAAAGGTGTTTATAATAAAGTGATATAAGGTACAAATATACACACTCTTTCCTTCTTGGGGAATCTCAAAGTAGACTAGGTGGTATAATATACTAAAAATCTAAGCGAGAAAAACGTGTCCTACCAGTTGGCTGGTCTTTGTCTGACTGACACTCAGCGGTTCCCCACGTGACCTCTGGACCAGTCAGGTGCCCTAAAGAGGGATAGCGGAGGTTGTCAAATCACTACAAAATCACATTACAACGCACCGCAGACATTGAAGTAAGAATGATAACAGTTCAAGTAAAAATAATATTGGGAATAATCAGGAGCGATATGAAAATGTGCCTTTCTGTTCAGTACAAGCTATTATTTTTGTGATATACACGCTTATGTTACTGGTTGGAAAACTTCCTCTTCAGTGTCAAAATAAGCAGACACAAGCAGCAAAAATGCGCTGTCCAGGTTAAGCCCTTTGATGCGACTAAAACAGGAAAGTCCAAATTTGAGCTTTTATGTGTTCTCTTCTGTAAAGACGGGTTTATGTTTTCCATGTTCTTTTTACATATATGTTTTTCTCACAAAGTTCCTGCAAGTTTTCCGGACCGGATGTTATCTGCCAGTTCTTCCCGGTCATCGGATGGAAGGTCATCAGTCAGTTCTATTCCGTCTGAAGACCAGTGGCACTGCGATGTGTGTAATAAAAACATGCAGGCCAAGAGCAAAAACAGACACCTTGAATCGAAGTCACACAAAGAGCTGTCAGCTAATAATGGTAAGATATGATCTATTCTGTATTTCATTTGATTGGACTGTCAATATTATGTTATAACAATGTTTAAGCGTTAAGGATATCAATACGCAGAAAAGTCAAGCACAGTTATTGTTAAGTTAATAACAAAATTTAATTGCATTTTATATATACCAAAATACTACCATATTTAAAGAGTGCATGTTCTATGAGGTATAATAAAATTTTAAAAAGCTCTTCATAAAAGTATACACATGCCAGTTAAGGTAGCTGCAGCCCTAATGTGTGTGGTAATGTTTTCTTAAATGTATATTTTATAATCACAATTGAGTATATGATGTACAAAAATAAATATATACAATTTTATTAATTTATCTTTTATTATACAAATTTAAATGAAAGGTATATGTGATAGCATAATATTAAATAATATCCATCCGCAATGTAAAAATGAACTTTATTTTTGTCATGAAATCATCCCAGAATTGAATGTTCACCATTTTTTATGTGCGATAAAATCACAATCAACAATTTTGTTCTGTTCATCTAATATAAATAATACTTCTCTTCCTTCTAAATGCTATGTGGACATAATTTTTCAATGACGCAACTACCTTCGTCATAATTTATTAAAGAAAACGTCAGCGTTTCGACAGTTTGTATTTATATATTTATATCGGGTGCCTTTACGCTGCTTGTACTTGAGAAACCCCTCAAGCAGTGCGAGGTTAGAGCGCTCTAAAACAGGTTTAAGTATCCCAGTCGATCACATTTGCCGACTTACCGTTCCAACGCGGTAACTGTTGGGATTTGCTGTCTTTGTTAAATGACACATCACAGATTTGTTCTTACTTTTACATACGACTTGCATGTGAAAATCTTTGTCCTGTGCTTTTTCAGAGTTTCGTTTATATTGCAAGGATTTTTTTCATATATTTTTATCTACGCTGTTGAACGACATTTTGATTTGTAGTGAATTTACTTCAAGATTATTTAAATATTTGTTGACGTCATGACACCTTGGTTTTTCATATTCTTGATTTTATGGAAACATCTTTATGGAAATATTAAAACAATATTTTAAGAAGGATGTCCCTTTTCAGAAAAAATCCCAAAACAATCTTAAACGTATGTTCATTGATATGCTACCTATGGAACAGCAACATCCCACATTTAAATCTTAGAAAATTTAATTGAAAAAATGACAGCAAAATTTCTCATAGTAGTATAGGCAGCGGTTCGGGGGCAAACAAACGGACAAGGAAACAGTGGTCAAGGAATTCGAAAAGTACAAGGGTGAAAGAGAGTCTGCTTAAGAAGCAGAGGAAAAAGCAGAAGAAAAGTTCCAAGTGGAAGATATCGAAGAACTGCTGAATATGTACAGAAAAACATTTTACACACGTTTCAGCCTGATCATGGGTTGATTGATGAACATATCAATATCGATAAACTCAATTTTTGGTAAGTGGCATGGGGTTAAAAGAGGCGATTCGAGCTGCAGTGAGATCAATCAAATGTTTGATAGAAAGTATGATGAAAACCAGATAATGAAGACGTAAGCAATGGGTCAGAGATTAAAGATGAAGAAAAAGACAATGTAATTAATTAAGGGGCGAAAGATACAGTTTTTAGATATACCTTACCACACCTGACCTGAACGTCTAAACGTGGGAGAGTCATTTCCAATAAATGTCATAACGAAACCTCAAACCCGACCACAAGAAACACTGTCATGATGGAAAGAAATACTCGATTGAAATCCACAACGCCGTCCATCAAACTAGCAACACATATAGCCCAAGCTATTGAAAAAGCCAAGTTGGAATTTAAACGCGAGAATGAAGCTACCTTAAGGCGAAAATAACTTTACACCAAATCCATTCGAACTCAATAATGAAGTCATAAATAAAAACCTGAAGAGCATCCGAACTTACATTACGGTCACTTCTTGCCTCCGTCAGAACGTCTAATAATTAGACTTGCTACCTGTAAGTGTCATAGTCTTGTTTAAGTTTTCGCAGCTTATTAGACAAAGTATGTTAATATCTAAGTCACGTTTCTAAACTCTGTTCGACAGCATCAAGTTTATATTCGGACCCAATGTCATTTGGAAGGATCCCGTGTATTCCTGACCGCTACACATCTGCGTGCCTTTGCCAGTCAATGGACGGAATGTCATCTGTCTGCTCTTCAAGGTCACTGGGCGGAAGGTCATCTGCCAGTTCTCCAAGGTCACTGGACGGAAGTTCATCCGCCCGCTCGTCCCAATCTCAAGACCAGTGGCACTGCGATGTGTCTGATAAACACCTTGAATCGAAGTCACACAAAGACAAAGTTCAGCTGTCAGCTTATAATGGTGAGATATGATTTATTCTGTCTTTCATTTGATAGGACTGTCAATATTACATTATAACAATGTTTAAGCGTAGAGCATATCAACGCACAGAAAAGTCAAGCAAAGTTATTAAGTTAATAAAATTGGCAGTTGCATTTTTATATATACCAAAACACTACGATATTAAAAGAGTACATGTATTAAGAGAAATTTTAAAAAGAGCTTTACAAAAGTATACACATGCCAGTGAAGGTAGGAGCCCTTTCGTGTGTGGTAATGTTTTCTTAAATGTATATTTTATAATCGAAATTATATGAGTAAATGTGTACAAAAATAAATAGATACAATTTTATCAATATAATACTGTCTTATATAATTTTTAATGAAAGGTACATGTGATGGCATTATATTAAATAATATTAATATTCATTGTAAAAATGAATTTTATTTTTTTGTCATGAAATCACCCAGAATTGAATGTTCACCACGTTTTTGTGCGGTAAAATCACAATCAACAATTTTGTTTAGTTCTTATTATTACAATGCATGTCTTTCTTCGAAATACTCTGTGGACATTATTTTTCAATGACTTCACTTCGTCATACTTTATCAAAGAAAGCGTCAGCGTTTCGACATTTGTATTCAAATATATCGGGTTTCTTTACACTGCTTGCATTTGAGAAACCCCTCAGGAATTGCGAAGTTAGAGCTCTATAAAACAGGTTTAAACATCCCAGTCTGTTTTTTGCCGCCTTACAGTTCCAACGTGGTAACTATTGGGTTTTGCTCTCTTTGTTAAATGACGCTGTTGAACGACATTTCGATTCCTAGTGAATCTAATTCAGGATTATGTTAATATTTGATGAGGTCATGACACCCATATTTTTCATATTTTTGATTTTATGGAAAAAAAAATATGGAAAGATTTTCCTTTTTCAGAAAACATTCCAAAACAGTCTTAATCTTTAATCTTCTTTAAATTTTTTAACCAGCAATCAAATGAACAGAACCACCAGTACATAGCCAATTCCCACTTCACATGGTTCTCAGAAGAACCTCTTTTGATGCCATTGGAGTAAGTTGGAAAATTCCATTACCCAGAGCGGGAATCGAACCTACGACCTCCTGGTCCAGAGGAAGGTGTTCTAGCAACTGAGATACATTGGCACCTGAACCTTGTTGTAGGTCAACGTCATTTCCTTGTTAACAAATCCCAGTGTGAAAAAGATCATTCTGGAAATTATTTATTAATTATTAAATTAAATTATGGTAAAATTACTTGCAAAGTTTGAATAAATACATTAATAACGAATTTAGGCTAAGGTTTGGTGCTAAATAGCGTTGGCTTTTTCTATTTTATCTCCTTTCAAGAGAGGCGTTAGGATTCCGTTCCATTTTTAGTGACGTCTTTATGCGGTAACGCCACCCAGCACAGCGTCTCACTGTTGTCAATGTTTAACTTGTTCGTTAGTAAGTAACATGGGATTATGACATGAGATTTGTGACTTCCAAATTGTATGCGAGAAATGTGAATAATATACGTTTAAACAACGAATATGTTTGTGTAAACAGAAAAGAAATTTAGTTTCAGTTTTTTTTTAATTCAAAGTCGGATGTCTGTTGTTGTCGTGCGTGCGTCAAATGACATATTGTATTGTATAAACACAAATTGGACGGCCTTTGCATCAATGCTTTCTTATATTATCTTGGGATGATTGAAGTAGGGCGTGTCCATGATTATCAAATCAAAGAAATATTAAGTAATTATTTTACAGCAGTGAGGAATGTGTTTATCGCGAAAACATTTTGCACTTAGTGTAGTATATATATAAAAAATGTAAGCGTTTGTCAGATAGATCAGCTTATGTAAAGTGCGAAAAGATAATAGCAGGACAAATTAATAGCAGTGTTTTTGCAGAAATTTTAGAGATTTGAACTCTATGAACTAAACGAAATATTTCAAAAGATTTACAGAGTAAATAAGTAAAAGTGTTAGTTTGGCAGTTTATGTTTGGCAGAAAAACAAACGTTTGTGCAAATTTTAAGATTGTCAAGTAGGATTAAAATGAAATAAATCGCAAAATTTGTCATACTTTCGGCAATTAAAATCATATCAAAGGTGTTTATAATAAAGTGATATAAGATACAAATATACACCCTCTTTCCTTATTGGAGAATCTAAAAGTAGAGCAGGTGGAATTATATTTTAAAATCTAAGTAAAAAAACATGTCCTATCAGTTGGCTGGTCTTTGTCTGACTGACACTCAGCGGTTCCCTACGTGACCTCTGAACCCGTCAGGTGCCCTAAAGAGGGATAGCGGAGGATGTCAAATCACTTCAAAAATCACATTACAACGCTCCGCAAACATAAAAGTAAGAATGATAACAGTTCAAAGTAAAAAAAAAAAGATTGGGAATAATGAGGAGCGATATGGAAATGTGCTGTTTTGTAAAGTACAAGTTATTTCTTTATATATCTGCTTCTGTTACTAGTTGGAAAACTTGTTCAGTGTCAAAATAACCTGCCACAACCAGCAAAAATGCGCTGTCCATGTTAACCCCATTGTTGCGACCAAAACAGGAAAGTCCAAACTTCAGCTTTTATGTGTTCCCTTCTGTTAAGGCGGGTTTATGTCTTCTATGTTGTTTTTACATATATGTTTTCATCACCTAGTTCCTGCAAGCTTTCCGGACAGGATGTCATGTGCCAGTTCTTCCCGGTCATCGGATGGAAGGTCATCAGTCAGTTCCATTTCGTCTGAAGAAGAATGGGAATGCGGTGTGTATATTATAGACATGAAGGCCAAGAGCAAAAACAGACACCTTGAATCTTTTCCATTTTTCAGAAAACATCGCAAAAAATCTCAAACGCATGTTCATTACAAGTTTAGCTGAAACAAGCAAACTATTTACACAAAATAATTCTACTATCTAAGTCACGTTTCTAAACTTTGTTCGACAGCATCAAATTTGTATCCAGACCCAATGACATTTGGAAGGATCCCTTGTGTTCTTGACTGCATAGTCAGTAAAGCACTCCTTCTAAGAGCACTTCGCTCCTAATTTTCCTCTTGTCAACGAGTTGCAATGATATTCCTGCGGCAACGTTCATTCATAAATCGGCATTTCATGTTTATCTGCATTACACAATATAATGACTTGAACGTCTATCTTAAACAGATGACAATACTAATGTTAACATTTTAAAGACTGGATCCAATTGGCGGCGAATCTTGTCTCTTTAGACAGACTTAATTGTTTCTTTATACACACTTCTTCTTATCTAGGTATAGTTAGACTGATCGTTAGTAGTCAAGGTCATGTTGGGTCAATCTCAATTACAGCTGTCCCATACTTCTGGATGGTGTACAATCTGGATAATGTTTAATCTCATCAAAAACATACACCACCTGTGACAGTGACGAACGTGTTACGTATAAAGATGATTACTGCCTACGAATGTCTGCAACCTTTTCAGCTTCAGCGCAACAATTCACAACTAAGTAATATTCAAAACTCTTGCATGTGCAAGAGCTACTGAAAGCTATGGGTTTCACTGAGATTTTCACCAGAGCATTCAGTTCCAATAAACTTGGTTTAACGAAATGTTGACAGAATATTCTCTGCCCGACGCTCTCTCCCAAATGGCCCCTATATCTTTGACGTGCTTTTATCAGAAAGCAGCACTTGGGACCATCCCGATCGTGGAGGCACGGTCAAAAGAAAACTGTAAAGTTGCTTTAGTTAGAATATCCCTATTGTTTAGAACTATTGTTTGTGTCATTTATGAATGCAGAAATTATATCGATATTAGTTTTCTATTATATGGTACTATATATCATTACTAGTTTTCTATTAAGTGTTACTATCCTCTCTTCCTAGAGAATGTGTTGTATGTCAAAGAAGAAGCGATTGTACGACCAAAGAACCTTTCTAAAGTGGATAGAGGTACTGATTATTCCCATCCTTCTTATAATAACCATCCTCATTAACACCATCATCGTCCTTATCATCACTAGCATCGTTATCATCATCATGTTCATCGTTTCTCGTCGTCATCATTATCATCATCATCATTATCATCATCAGCAGCAGCATTTATCAACTCCAACAACAACGTCATCATAACCACAGCACTCTCATCGCCAAACAGCTGATCAAACTGTTTTGAGACACATTAAATAATAGAATGAAATATAACATCTTATCAATAGATTATAAGAAAACCTGCTGTCTTTCGAATGGTTGTCCTGGTTTTGAGGGTACGCCATTTTAACCATATTTGTTGTTAAGTACATGATCAACAATAACTGTGCATGCGGAAATGTCTGCCATGTTAGCATGTCAGTCATGATGCAGTAAGTGCACTAATGTGACTAAGTCGGTTTAGATCAAATACACCACACCCACCAAAAAAGCAAAAACTATAAACATTTCACATACAAATCAAAAGCTTTATACTAACATAAATGCATCTTAACCTTCCAATTTTACTAATGCCAGGATCTTTTTAATTTATTTTAGCATTGATATAAAATACACTATGTTGAAAATTATAAAGAGAAAAACGTATCTAAAATGTTGCATTTAATGCAAAACGGTCCATTCAAAATCCACTTACTTTGTGTGTACCTTTCTCCCCTTGAAGGCTCCTGTAGTGACTTGGACGTAAACAACATTCGGGATCTAACCGGAGGTAAGTTTTACTTAACTTTAGAATGATAATTAAATGAGCAAAAAGCTGTTTAAGATTAAAAAAAAGAAATAAGCATAGGAAAAAAAGGCGACGACTTCTTAAAAAACATACACATAAACTCACCACAGGCACCGCACGCAATTATTATACCCATGATGATGATGATGATGATGATGATGATGATGATGATGATGATTAAGGTAAATGTCTGTCTGTGTGTAGTACTTTAAAAAATAACTATTGGCTATAATTTGAAATTCTACACCAAAGTAAATACTATTAAGATTACAGAAGACCTTTCTTTTACGTCTGTACAAATTGTGTTTTTCTAGAACCCGAGTCCCAAACAGCTCTCAAGGTGCCATACTCACGTACGTCTTTGCTCTCAAACTTTGTTTATTGTATGTTTAGTGTGATTAATTTTGATATTTGGCTCAGTGTTTGGTCTTTTCTGGTTCTATCCTGGAAGTGGACAAACCTAGAGGGATAGAAGCTGTTTCCCAATCTACTATAAACAAAAAAATAGGTTGACAAAATAAATAAATATTGGCCATTTCTTTTTTCACTCAGTCGCAATTACCGGTAATTAACTATTGCTTTAGTCCACTTCACTTCGAATGTGCCATATAACAACAATATTTATATTTTGATAGATCGTGAACAAGTGAATGCTAGCCTCACGGGGGCTCGTCGAAGTTCACGTAAGTACAGTCAATACTAACAAATGAAACAACGAAACCGTGCGTCCGTCATTTAACTTAGTATGTTATAACTACAAATTAATCCTTTAAATCTCTTTTTCTTAGTCAAGTTCCATTTAAGTGTAATCTGTCAATAAGTCCTTTAATTATATTAAGTGGCTTAGTTGGTACGTTGCAACTATTAAGTAAGGTTTTCCTTTTGCCTTTTGACTTAGATGGATCGAATCGTTTATTAATTTAGTTTGTTGACTTAAACGCAGTGTGACTACGATCTATTAGTCCTTTAATTGTATTGAGTGGGTTAGCTGATACGTGACAACTATCAATTAAGGTTTTTATTCTGCTTGTTGAATTAGATGTAGCGAATCTTTTTTTTCAACTCAGCTTGTTGACTTAGACGGACTGTGACAATTATCAATCAAGTATTTATATAAGCGTCTTGATTTAGCTACATTTAATCAATCAATCATTTATTTTTCGCTGGTTAATTAAGACGATAATTAAAAACTTCCATTTAGTATCTTGATCCTGCTTGTTGACATATCCGGATCAATGAATCTGATACGTGACGTGTAATGATGATAAAAATGTCTTACAGTCTACTAGATCCATTATATATCACCGTTAATGTGAAACTTGCATGAATTTTGACACAATAATGATTATGTAATTTCTCAGCTTTGTTGTTTAGTCTTTTACTGCCACAACCTTTTTTTAAAATCAGAGTATATTTCAACTTACGAAAACTCGAACAATATCGCGTTATGAATCAACCTATATTTACACTCAAAATATTTTGATAAAAATGTATATCGTAATTCAGATATGTCCATTTTGTGTATGCTTAAGTATGTAAATAAAGTTTGTATGTGAATTTTCATGGGCATTTTACATTTTCCTTTCAGGGCTTGAAAAGAAAGACATGCTAAAGAGAAATCTTAATGACAGCCAAATCAGAAAGGTGATCAATTACAGTATCATGGAACCGGATATTGCATGCAGTCTCGCAAGTTCCCAAATTATTTCATCAGGTATTTTTATTTGTTCTTCTTAATTAAAACATCAAAAGGGTGGTGGGAGTGATTGAAAGCATGATGACATTTGGAATGGTGATAAAGCCATGTGGTGTTAGCTCCTAATCATGGCAGTTGTGTTTGTCAGATGCGCTGGTAGTTGTTATTTTATTGGTGGTGAGTGTGGTGGTGGGCGTGTTTTACATGTAACTGGTTGGCAAGGTAATGGTGGGCGTGACTTTTGCAGACGCGCTGCTTGTTGTGTCAGTTGTTGTTTTGTTGGTGGTGAGTTAAGTGTGGTGGTGGGCTTGTTCAACATGTAACTGGCCGGCATGGTGATGGTGGGCGTGACTTTTGCCGGTGCGATGGTTGTTGTGTCAGTTGGTGAAGTAAGACTGTAGTACAAGGTGACTGCGTGGCTTAGTTGGCGTTGTGGAAAATGTGGTAGTGAACATAATGTAATTTGGCCTGATGCCATTTGAGCACGATGTGATTAGGCCTGATAACAATTGTATTAATATGTATTGTAAATATTGTCCTGATGATGGTTGAGGGTTGATGCTAGTGGGGCCGATGATGGTTGTGAGCTTGTTGCTATTGAGCGTGATGACAGTTGAAGTTGTGGGGCTTGGTGCTAGTAGGCTGATGAGGGTTGTGGTTTGGTGCTAGTGGGCATGTTGGCAGTTGTAGTTGGGGGCTTGGTGCTAGTGGGCCTGTTGGCAGTTGTAGTTGGGGGATTGGTGCTAGTAGGCTGATGAGGGTTGTGGTTTGGTGCTAGTGGGCATGTTGGTAGTTGTAATTGTGGGCTTGGTGCTAGTGGGCCTGTTGGCACTTGTAGTTGGGGGCTTGGTGCTAGTGGGCCTGTTGGCAGTTGTAGTTGGGGGATTGGTGCTAGTGGGCCTGATGATAGATGTGGGATTGGTGCTAGTGGGCCTGTTGACAGTTGTAGTTGTGGGGCTTGGTGCTAGTAGGCTGATGAGGGTTGTGGTTTGGTGCTAGTGGGCATGTTGGCAGTTGAAGTTGGGGGCTTGGTGCTAGTGGGCCTGTTGGCAGTTGTAGTTGGGGGCTTGGTGCTAGTGGGCCTGTTGGCAGTTGTAGTTGGGGGCTTGGTGCTAGTGGGCCTGATGATGAATGCTGTATTGGTGCTAGTGGGCCTGATGATAGATATGGGATTGGTGCTAGTGGGTCTGATAATAGATGTGGGATTGGTGCTAGTGATGTTGGTGAATATGGGTTTAGTGCTAGTGACCCGATGATGGTTGATGGATTGGTGCTAGTGAGCCTGATGACAGTTGTTGTTTGAAGACCTGGTGCTTGTGAGTATGATGATGGTTTTAGGATTGGTGCTAGTGGGCCTGATGACAGTTGTTGTTCTGAGCCTGGTGCTTGTGAGTATGATGATGGTTTTAGGACTGGTGCTAGTGGGCCTGAAGATGGTTGTGTGTGGTGGTGCTGGTGATTCTAATGATGAATGTGGTCTTGGTACTAGTGGGCCTGATGATAGATGTGGGATTGGTGCTAATGGGCCTGATTATAGATGTGGGGTTGGTGTTTGTAGGCCCGATGATATACTTGATGCTAGCTGGCCTGTTGATGGGTGTGGGCTTGGTGCTAGTGGGCGTGATGACAGTTGTAGTTTGGAACTTGATGCTTGTGAGTAAGATGATGGTTGAAGGGTTTGTGCTAGTGGGCCTGATGGTGGTTGTGGGTTTGGTGCTAGTGAGCCTAATTATGGATGTGTAATTGGTGCTAGTGGACCGATGATGGTTGTGGGATTGGTGCTTGTGGGCCTGATGATGGTTGTGAGTTTGGCGGTAGGGGACATAATGAAATATCTGGGCTTTCTTTGCTAGTCGTCGGGATGATAGTTTTGGAATTGGTGCTAGTGTCCCCGATTAAAGTTGTGCGGTTGAAGCTAGTTAGTTTAACTTAGGAGAGTTGTGCAGTTAGTGTTAGTGGGCCTGATACTGGCTGTGGGATTGTTGCTAGTGGGCCTGATGATAGATGTTAGGTTGGTGCTAGTGGACTTAATGATAGTTGTGGAATTGGTGCTAGTGGGCATGTTGGCAGTTGTAGTTGGGGGCTTGGTGCTAGTGGGCCTGTTGGCAGTTGTAGTTGGGGGCTTGGTGCTAGTGGGCCTGTTGGCAGTTGTAGTTGGGGGCTTGGTGCTAGTGGGCCTGATGATGAATGCTGTATTGGTGCTAGTGGGCCTGATGATAGATATGGGATTGGTGCTAGTTGGTCTGATAATAGATGTGGGATTGGTGCTAGTGATGTTGGTGAATATGGGTTTAGTGCTAGTGGCCCGATGATGGTTGTTGGATTGGTGCTAGTGGGTCTGATGTTAGATTAGGATTGGTGCTAGTGAGCCTGATGACAGTTGTTGTTTGAAGACCTGGTGCTTGTGAGTATGATGATGGTTTTAGGATTGGTGCTAGTGGGCCTGATGGCAGTTCTTGTTCTGAGCCTGGTGCTTGTGAGTATGATGATGGTTTTAGGACTGGTGCTAGTGGGCCTGAAGATGGTTGTGTGTGGTGGTGCTGGTGATTCTAATGATGAATGTGGTCTTGGTACTAGTGGGCCTGATGATAGATGTGGGATTGGTGCTAATGGGCCTGATTATAGATGTGGGGTTGGTGTTTGTAGGCCCGATGATATACTTGATGCTAGCTGGCCTGTTGATGGGTGTGGGCTTGGTGCTAGTGGGCGTGATGACAGTTGTAGTTTGGAACTTGATGCTTGTGAGTTAGATGATGGTTGAAGGGTTTGTGCTAGTGGGCCTGATGGTGGTTGTGGGTTTGGTGCTAGTGAGCCTAATTATGGATGTGTAATTGGTGCTAGTGGACCGATGATGGTTGTGGGATTGGTGCTTGTAGGCCTGATGATGGTTGTGAGTTTGGCGGTAGGGGACATAATGAAATATCTGGGCTTTCTTTGCTAGTCGTCGGGATGATAGTTTTGGGATTGGTGCTAGTGTCCCCGATTAAAGTTGTGCGGTTGAAGCTAGTTAGTTTAACTTAGGAGAGTTGTGCAGTTAGTGTTAGTGGGCCTGATACTGGTTGTGGGATTGTTGCTAGTGGGCCTGATGATAGATGTTAGGTTGGTGCTAGTGGACTTAATGATAGTTGTGGAATTGGTGCGAGTGTGAATAGTGATCGTTCTGGGCTAGGTGCTAGTGGGCCTGATGGTGGATGTGAATTTGGTGCTAGAGGGCCTGATGATGGTTGTGGGCTTGGTGCTAGTGGGCCTGATGATTGTTGTGAGGTTGGCGGTAGGGGACATGATTAAATCTTAAGGCGTTGTGCTAATGGACGTGATGATGGTTGTGGGATTGATGCTGCTGTTCTCGATGAAAGTTGTTGGATTGGTGCTAGTGAGCCTGGCGATTGTTGTTGGAATGGTCCAAGTGGTGATTGCCAGGTTGGTGATTGTGGTTTGATGACATTTGTAGTTTCAGTCTTAGTAAAAGTGGGTCCGATGATGGTTGTTGTTAATGTACTAGTGGACAAAATGATGGTTGTTGAGTTGCTGCCCTGGGCCTAAATACGTTGTGGTTTAAGGCTTGGTGCTTGTGAGTATAATTATGGTTGTGGGTTAAGCGCTTCTGGACGTGATGACAGTTTTGGTTGTGGCTTGGTACTAGTGGGCCTGATGATGGTTTTGGACTTGGTTCAAGTGAGCGTGATGATGGTTGTGGGCTTGGTTCAAGTAGGCGTGATGATGGTTGTGGACTTGGTTCAAGTGGGACCGATGATAGTTGTTGGCGTTGTACTAGTAGACATAATGATGGTTGTTGAGTTGGTGCCCTGGGCCTAAATACGGTTGTGGTTGGAGGCTTGGTGCTTGTGAGTCTAATTATGGTTGTGGGTTAAGCGCTTCTGGACGTGATGACAGTTTTGGTTGTGGCTTGGTACTAGTGGGCCTGATGATGGTTATGGACTTGGTTCAAGTGAGCGTGATGATGGTTGTGACTTGGTTCAAGTAGGCGTGATGATGGCTATATTTGGCAACTTAGTGCATGTGGGCGTGATGACAGTTTTGGTAAAATCTTATTGCTAGTGAGCCTGATAATGGTTATAGACTTAGTGTTAGTGGCCCTAATGATTCTTGTGGGGTTGGTGCTAGTGGGCCTGATGATGGATGTTGGATTGGTGCTAGTGGGCCTGATGATGGTTGTGGGCTTGATGCCATTGGACCTGATAATGGTTGTGGATTCGGGCTAGGTGTTGTGGGCATGATGGCAGTTGTGTTTGATGTCTTGTAGCTAGTAGGCCTAATGTTGGTTGTGGTTGTTACCTACATGTTTGTGGGCGCGATGACAATTGTAATTGCGGGCTATGTGCAAGTGAACGTGATGACAATTGTGATTGTGGGCTAGATGCAAGTGAGCGTGACGACTGCAGTAATTGTGGAATAGGTCCTAGTGAGTGCGACGACAGTTGTGATTGTGAGGTAAGTGCTATTGGGCGTAATTACAGTTGTGATTGTGGGCAAGGTACTAGTGAGTGTGATGGCAGCTGTGATTGTGAGGTAAGTGCTATTGGGCGTAATTACAGTTGTGATTGTGGGCAAGGTACTAGTGAGTGTGACGGCAGTTGTGATTGTGAGGTAAGTGCTATTGGGCGTAATTACAGTTGTGATTGTGGGCAAGGTACTAGTGAGTGTGATGGCAGCTGTGATTGTGAGGTAAGTGCTATTGGGCGTAATTACAGTTGTGATTGTGGGCAAGGTACTAGTGAGAGTGATGGCAGCTGTGATTGTGAGCTGAATGCTATTGAGCGTGATAATAGTTGTGATTGTGAGCTAGGTGCTAGTGAGCGTGATAACAGTTGTGATTGTGAGCTATCGAGCGCACTAACAATAGACCACAATCACAACTGTCATTACGCTCACTAGCACCCATCTCACAATCACAACTGTCATTATGCTCACTAGCATCTAGCCCACAATCAAAACTGTCATCACATCCACTAGCACCTAGCCCACAATCGAACCTGCCATCGCACCCACTAAGCACCTAGCCCACAATCAAAACTGCCATCGCAGCCACTAGCACCTAGCCCACAATCAAAACTGCCATCGCACCCACTAGTACCTAGCCCACAATCACAACTGTCGTCGCACTCCAGCATCTAGCCCACAATCACAGCTGACAATCACGCCCACTAGCACCTAGCCTGCAATCACAACATGTCATGATGACCGGTGTGGTGATGGGGTATGTGCTAATTGTCATGATGACCGGTGAGGTGATGGGGAATGTGCTAATTGTCATGATGACCGGTGTGGTGATGGGGTATGTGCTAATTGTCATGATGACCAGTGTGGTGATGGGGAATGTGCTACTTGGGTGATGACAGTTGTGTTTTTGTGCTTGTTGCTAGTGGGCCCAATGACATTTGTGCTGGCTGGGTACGTGCTAGTGGTCGTGATGACATTGTGGCTGGTGGGTATTGTGCTTTCTTGTATGCGTGTGAATATATCTGTCTGCATGTGCGCGTGTATGTGCCTTGATTGATGTTTTGTTATTTTTGGCCTAACGTTGATTGTTCTAATGGATAGAACAATGAACCTAGTTGTAATGGTGGCCGTGTACATTGGTGATGTATTGTTTGTTGATGCTCCGTTAGTAATGAACACGGTAGTCATATATTTATACTTTCTTTGCAGAAGAAGCAGAAGAATTGAAGTTATTATACTTACATCAAAAGGACTTCATCAAGGCCACAGATAAGATGATTGACTTATTTCTGATTTCAATGACGCCAAATAAATGGGAAATCCTGCTATCAGCCCTACAGAAAAACGGTACTTTAGATATTGAAACATATTCAAATTACACACTTAAAAAATATTTTCTGATCTTAGGCCAGTAAAACAAATATTTCTGCCTTAAGCCAGTAAAACAAAGGCAAAACAATGAACACAAGAAAAGCATTGTTGCAAAGTAACGAAGGGCGTCCAGTATATATTTAAAAAGACGTTATCTGACATCTGACGAACGACAGCGCCGGATGTCTGATGAATACTTTGTCCTAATGTGAGATGAAACTGATCGAACATTTGGCCTTCACATGGTCAATTACGTATGGTGCACCATTTGTATTATTTATTGTCTAAATGTATGAAACAATTCATTTTATAAAGCAATTAAATCTTTTAAGAAACTTATTTAAAAATATTGAACGAATACCAATTTTAAAACCTCGTATAGCACTGCCAACAGATGAGAATAAAACCTTCTTAACCCATGTGGTTTGAAGTTGTCAAAATCGGTACGTTATTATATACGCGGTAAGTAGTCGAAGTGGTACAAATCTGTAAGCCCCAATTACCACTCGCAACACCTCAGCCATTTCTATGAAAAAAACTTGTCCGGATACTGTCGTGGAGTTACGAATGACATGATACAACAACACCCCATTCCCAAATTTCTACACTGACCAGCGAGGAAAGGCGAGCTGTTATAATATCAGCGACATTTTAACAGTCCCAACATTTCCGTTATGCTCTATAACCATCATGTTTTGAGGTGTTTTCAGCAGACTTGTAAAGGTGTCGAAGGGTACGCGAGGGTCTGCCATTATCCACGATAGCTCTTATTCGACAAACGGCCATTATTGTATCGATGCAACGTAAATACAAACAACATTTAGTTTTAATTTTCAATTTCAGGTTATGACTACATTGTTAAACTACTTAATGGCGACGAGCAGTCTCCTGAAAATTACTACGAAGCCGAAACAATCAACAGGTTCACAAAGGAACTGACGAGTCAAATGGTCGTCATGGACATTCTGCCATTCATTGTTTCCCAACAGTTGATAAGCGACATAGACAAGCAGAAGATAATTAGCGACTACAAAAACGAAGGCCAAAATATAGCAGCATGGCAACTCTTAATAAGAATAACTAAACGGAAGTCTCCGAAAGAATGGTTTCACGGCCTTCTGACCGCCCTAGCACAGACGTGTTTATGGGATCTGGTCAAACAAATGAAACCCGACTTCAAACTAAACGATAGCTTGTGATCAAGATACACTCAATAGGTTCTATTTGAATCTTGGTTACAATTATAACTGCTCTTCGAAGATAACGGTAGCATGAGTAAAAGATATCTTTAGGCGGCAAATGGAATACAGCTCTATAAGTTTAGTAATCGCAGGGTAAAACACATGTCTTTAACGCAATTGATACCTAAAGCGTCTTCAAGACAAACTAATGTCAACCTACGGAAAAATATGTTAACTCGATGTTATGTCATTACATTTTGAACACTCCTCACTATAGTAATCAGTTCCGTAACGAAAAACACAAGGCAATAACGGAGATTCCAATATAACAATGATTCATAGGAGTTGAGTGTAAGAAAGATAAAACTGTTTTATGATTATTTTAAACATTCAACTGGCTTTCTTGGTAAAAATAAGAAGTACTTTTTAAAGCTGAATAAAATATTATAATTTTATTCAAATCTCGTTCAAAATTCCTATTTTTATATTGAAACTTTAACACATTTTGGTGTTCTTTTGTTCATATATTTTTCTTTGCCTTTTCAATTTGTATTTTAGCATGCCAACCTATTATTAGACTTGATCCTTAGAAATATAGTAATTTGGAAATCTGACAAACCTGAGAGTAGTAAAGTTTCTCCAAAAATAGAGTTAAAAGGATCTTTTTATTTAATATAATAAACAAACAACATTTTACGTTATTGTAAATATTTTGTATTAATATCATTGATATTGCCACATGAATAGTAATTGACTTTTCATAGTCCATTTATGTAATGACCGTTTAAAATTGTACTATAAAAGTGTGTGTGTGCGGTCTTTGCATATTAAAGATCAATCTTTCAAACTATGTTAAACACTCATGATAATAGTTAATTATTAAACAATATCAATTATAAAACCCATCTGTTGTTAATGACGTTTTGTAAGAACATGAAGTCCAGTAGACTATGACATGTGATGTACGCTATTTTTGTTTTATAGTGTTACATATCAAAAAGGATAGCTCCCAGTCGGTCACCCCAGATTTTTGTTTTTACTTCTGTAACTATTTGGCTTGCATGGGAATACCTTTGTCCTATGCCTTTTTAAATTTTGGTATACGTAACATTCCTCATAGGACTTTGTCACATTTCCTTCTAGTCATGATTTTTTTAAATGTCATTTTCACAGTTGTAAGATTTTTTGTTCAAAAGCTCATCCTTTTTGGAACCAAGTAAAAATTAAATATCATTTCTAACCACTAGATTGTACATGTATGTCAATATGCTTTTCTTTCAAATATTGTGTTGTTGATATGTTAGAAGAATAAAAGCGTTCGTGGTCTAGTGGTTAAGACGTTGGACTCCGGATCGGAGGGTCCCGGGTTCGAACCCCGAAACTGACCACGTGATGTTAGTCCTCGAGCAAGACTATTTACTGCACATTGCTCCAGGTATTCTGTACCTGAGTACTGGTTCTACCCAGGAACTGGACAGTCGAGATTGGTATAAGTTAAAAGAACTTGTTTCCCAATCGACTATAAATAAATAGGTTTAAACTAAACTAAACTAAGAATAAAAATTGTTGCAGCTGGTGTAACACAATTATCTGACAGTTTGCCTATATTAAATGCATATAATCTCTACTGAAAACGGGATATCGACGTCCGAGCGGACTATCCGGATGACGATATAACGTGTTCTCAAAAGAAAGTTGTCATGTGTATTTTTGAGTTTAAAAATAACTATCTCTGCGGCGTGGCACAGATAGGAAATTCCTGTTTGCAATGACGGATGGAGATTTATGTTTCACTGTTTAGAAAGATCTAAGGCATTAATAAACAGCATTTTGCACGACCTTTTAGGTAACATTGACAGTTTTTGTTATTTGAAAAAAAAATCGTTGGTCAAAACTAATTGATACCAGTTTTAAGCTCAACACCCCAGCATCATTATCTCTGACATGCACACATATGAGAATATAGGTCTGTTAACATCACTCATACAAGTGCAGATCGGATATTGTAGTTCTGGGATTTGTCATGATCAGACACAATCTTTCACTGTCAGTGTCTTACACCCACCTTGACGCATGCTCTGTGGAAACAATACTAGTATAACGTCAAGTTAAACATCAGGAATTTGAAAATAGAAGCAATTCGGCTCACAATAAACTTGTGAAATATACGTGGGATGATGATGATGAATTATTTTACTGTTGCAAATGAAAAGTCAGTTCGTAATTTATGTTGTTGTTGTTAGGTTTTAATGCCCCAGTGTTGCTGTTTACATTACTGTACTTTCCATCCTTGTGTCAAAAGTGCATAATACAACTCCCTATCTAAAGTTTTTATTCCAATATATATGTAAGTCATATGCCGATATATGTTTGTGTTTCCGTTTTATTTTTATGCTTATTTTGCTTACATTCGGCATTTTTATGTTTATTTCATCCGACCTTTATTCCACTCTAACATTTATTCGACAATTTGTATGTTCATTTCACCCAGCTACCCCGACATTTTTATGTTTATTTCACCCAGCCCCCACCCCCCGCTCTCCCCCGACATTTTTATGTTTATTTCAATTAGCTTTTATTCGACATTTAATTTTACTCAAATGCTATATTCAACATTTTATTTACCATTCACACGTTTGTTACTTTTTATTACTACAAATATTTTATCTTTTTTTTATAATGTTAATGTTAAAGAAGTGGGTTATTTCTTCGGTTATTTACTCTTTCCCCCCGATTCAAAACTTCAGTTGCTTACTTGTGTCGTTTACAACCATACTCATGAGCGATCTTTATCATTCTTTTCTTACAACTTACCATTTCAGGTCGTCAACGACTTGAATATAAAATGTGTCCAGTTAAATATTAAACGTCTTTTAAGCAATTTTTTATGTTGGTTTATGAATGTGTTATAAAGGTTGTTTTAAATGTTCTTTTTGGAAACATGTGTTGTGTTATTTGAGTACACACAGATGTATCAACAAATGGCATTAAAATCCGCCCTGTAAGGTGTCAACAAATTGTATTAATACATGTATTTTTTTGAAATACTAACATAACTAATAAAATATTGCTGCCATTCCTTTACATGACAATTTAATAAAAGAACTGCAGCTTCTTTGTAATAATTCCTTTACAAAACAGCCTGTTAAATTGTTGGCATTATTTTTTTTAATGTGTAACTATTTAATACTAGTAACATTATTTTACAAAATCTGTAAGTATTTACTATTAAACGATTATTACATAGTATATGTTATATACCGGAAATAAATAGTTTACACGTGCTAACGTTGACTTGTGTTTTAATTTGATTCACCAGACTGCTTCATAACATCTTTAAATATGAAATAAATGAGCTTCAACGATGTATGTTAATATCAATGGCGCAACTGGATGTAAAAGCCTGAAACAAAGATTTACAGCACAATATATTTTATTAAACAGACAATTACGAATTATTTCAATACACATACTCAACATACAGAACAAAAATCATGTGTATCCAATAAAGTATAAAATGATCCAGGTCCTTATCCAAGATTCATTTACTTCATGAAAGTTCAAATTCCCATTTAAATCTAAATAACCCACAATAATGTCCGAAGATAGCGATAAAATCATTATTAATCCAAACAAAGTACATAAGCTAAACTCCCAAATTCCCACACTGTTAGTATTTTAAAACACTTGTTGAATTCACGGATGGTCTGTTAAGTCTTCGACGTATTACCCAGGTCTAACATAAAACAACAGTCCCATTTATAAAAGCTAAACTATTCGAGAAAGTACCAGTTACATCGCTTATTTAAACATTACAGAAATTACTAGAGCTGCCAAAAATCAGTATCACGTGACAGAGAACATTCTATTAATGAGTGACGTAGTGCCCAGTGACCGAAGCAGTGTCCTAAAATAAGACCGTCACAAGGTTAAATATTATAGTCGCAACTTTTCTGCGGTATCCGGACAAGTCCTCAATACAGACCTTGTAAGTAGTAGTAGTGATACCCCAAACACTCAAGAAACAAAAACAAACAACGCGCTTGCCATCGGCTTCCGGCGAAGCACGCTATTATCAATTAAATAAAGTAGTTTTGTTTACATTCATAGAAACAGTCAATCTCAGCGTTTGAAAGTAACACAATTCCAACTATTTCATGATATGGCTAGAATCATCCAAAGTCCAATAAATATTACAAGCAATTCTTAGCCGCTTTACGGTCTTTCAGCAGATGACACATTATGACATATCAGCAAGTCGTTCACCGCCTCTATTTAGTACAAAATCGGCCAACATAGAAATTAGCTGTTCCCTGCAGTCATATTGTCCGTTTTCAAGGATCTTTCTAAAACAAATTGGTCCTATTTGTTCTGATGACATATATACATCGTGTGTTGTATAACATAAGCTGGAGAGAGATGCACTAGAATGATATATTTTGTAAATTGTAGATTTTGTAAAAATAAATGTTACTAATATCAAATATTTACACATTTTTTCTAAACTATTGCCAACATTTTAACAGGTTGTTCTAAAAAGAAATTGTTACAAAGTAGCTGCAGCACCTAACAGGACGGTTTTTGATGTATTTATTATTGGAATATCTACTCAGTATACTAAAATATACTAAAATAACACATCTCACAACATTTAATGTACACTTTATAACGCATTAATAAGCATATAATACATTTAAAGACGTTTAATATTTAATTGGTCACATTTTATATGCAAGTCCTTAACGACCTGAAATGTTAAGTTTTAAGAAGAAAAAAAAAGATAAAGCTCGCTCATGAGTATGGTTGTGAACGACACAATTAAGCAACTGAAGTTTTGAATCGGGGGAAAGAGTAAATAACCGAAGAAACGACACAGTCCTTTAACATTAACATTATACAAAAAAGGATAAAATATTTGTAGTAATAAAAGTAATGAACTTGAGAATGTTAAATAAATATTGTGTACAGTATTTGTAGCTAGTAAAATGAAATGTAGAATAAAAGCTGGGTGATATGAACATACAAATGTCGAATAAAAGCTGAATGAAATAAACATAAAAATGTCGAGGGAGTTGGATGAAATGAACATACAAATGTCGAATAAAAGCTAAATTAAATTAACATAAAAATAAAGGTGGAGCTGGGTGAAATGAATATAAAAATGTCGAATAAAAGTTGAAGTCGAATAAAAGTTGGATGAAATAAACATAAAATTGCCGAATATAAGCGAAATAAACATAAAAATAAAACAGAAACACAAAAGTATATCGGCATATGATTAAAATACGCATTGGAATAAAAATTTCAGATAAGTTATATTATACACATTTCACTCAAGGCTGGAAAGTACAGTAATGTAAACAGCAACAACGGGGCATTAAAAACTAAATGCAACAACAACAACATAAATTACAAACTGAACTTTCACTTACAAATCATAAAATTATTCATCTTCATCCCACGTATATTTCAGGCAACGCGTGGTTAATAGGAGACGTGTGTTAGTACTGGTGTCGCTTGATCGGTAGAAGACGAGTGTTTGTACTGACATCTCGTGATAGAAAAAATCTTGTCTGAATTTAAACAGAGCAAAAAATATGTCTTGGCATTTAAACGACGTTGTTTGTGGTTGTGGTTTTAGTCGTGAGTGATCTTGCAGTAGACTTTTTGTTGCTGTTGTGCTTTTGTTGTGCTTTTGTGCATCTTGATTCACAATGGGAAAGCATAATGGATCCAAGGCCAAGAGGGGTAGTGACGCCATCACCCCATCCACTGTCGAGATTAAGCGTCCAGCATTCACACCCCAAGCGACCGTGTCTCACGTGAGTACAGGTGTACAACACCCTCTTACACAGCCAACACATCATGGATATCAGCAAATAAACTTTTCCACAATCAGCGATATTTCCCCAAACACCAGTTCAACAACAGTAATTTTGCCGACACACTTTCCTCCAAGTCCTGTGTTTGAGCAATCAGCATCAACACCTGGTAATACATTTACATCTACCTTGGATCACATGGCTTCATCCCTACAAACAATTTTCAAACGTCTTGATGGAATTGACTCAAAGATGGCACAACTTTCATCCATGCAGGCTAGTATTATTTAAATCAATCAGCGTCTTGATAGCATGGACTCCCGCATCAATGACATTGAACAGTCAACAGCTTTTGTTTCTTCAAAGTTTGACCTTATAGGACAATCTACAAAGAAACACGACTATGATCTGTGTAGCCTTAAATCCAATATCAACAGACTTAACGACGAATTGGTCGACCTAAAATGTCGCTCCATGCGGGACAACCTTCTTTTCTTTGGAATTCCTGAGTATCCCGTGTGAATGCACATATTCACAATACGTCAAATACCTCACCGTCCGAGACTTCCAATACACAGGGTCCAGCAAAGACTTCTTCCGCCACACTTGATGATGACTGCCGTGCCAAAGTTCTGCATTTCTGAGAAGATGTATTGAACATCCCCAATCCATCCACTCAATTGTACATTAGGCGCGCACATCGGGTCGGGTACCCAGCACGCGGCAAAACACGGCCAATTGTAGTAAAGCTAAACTCTGACTCGAAAGATATAATAAAAAATTCACTTAAAAAGTTGACTTGAAAAAATCCCAGTACAATGTTGCCGATCAATATCCCCCGGAAGTTAAAGACAGGCGCAAGATTCTCATTCCAGTCATGATTGAGGCACGAAGATAAGGCAAGCGTGCCGTTTGGGTCCGGGACAAACTGTATATTAACAATGTTCTTGATAGTCCGGAGAGCGTCCCATCCGCCAGTCAACGTTAAGCAGCACGAGAAAAGTGTGACTTTTCCATACTCTCCTGGAACGTCAATGGTCTGAAGTCGAGCTTATCTGACAATGACTTTATTTAGTTTGAATCACGATTTGACTTAGTTTTTTGTTGTGAAACTTGGAAAAATCCAATGATAACTTTCATTTTCCTGGCTTCCATAAAATATCTGTTCCACGTCCTCAAAGTCTTTTAATTACCACCAGGCGTGGGCATGGTGGAATATGTTTGTTTTATAAATCTAGTCTTCATAATGGTTTTGAATTTGGGAAGGTTGATATGTCCGGATTTAATTGGATAAAATTCCCGAATCATTATCTTAACACCCCTAAAGACTTGTACATGTGTTTTTGCTACATACCACCTGCAAATAGTCCGTATTTTAATACACATTCAATTGGTTACTTCGAACAGTTAGAGAATGACGTAAGATTCTTTAATAACATATGCTTTGTCAGCGTCATTGGAGATCTAAACGCTAGATGTGGCCTCAAATCTGATGTTATGATAGGCCCAGAAAAGTCTGATAGATTTATTTGTCAAATTGACAACCAAACATTCACGGGTTCTAGCTTACCTCAACGAAGCTGTATGGATAAAACTGTTAACTCACATGGTCACGCTCTGATTAATTTGTGTTTGTCTAGCGCTCTTCGTATTGTCAATGGACGTATTGGAAATGACCATGGTCTAGGCAATTACACATTTATGTCTGATCTAGGTAACAGTGTAATTGATTATGTATTATGCACAGAAGAGTTATTTCCCTTTATAAGTAAATTTGTAGTGCATGATTTGCACGTAGTGTCGTCGCATGCACCAATTCAAATAGATTTATCCGTTGAATTTGATCTTCCAATTAATAATAAAAATGATAATTGTACATATGTAGATAAGTTAATATGTGATCAGAACAAAAGAAAAGGTATACATAGATGTTGTTAACTGTCAACACGAGTCTTTAAATTCAATAGTTGACCAACTGTGTAACCAGCTAGTTACACTTGGTGATGCCATAGACTCCATAACTACTAAATTATATGATGCTGCATATTCTGTTTTTGGCAGAAGGTTACGCAGAGCCTATAGATGTGTTATAAAGGAGGCTAAAGCTGCACTTAATTGTAAACAAAACCGGCATTTACACGAGTTATCAAAATCTGATCCTCAGAAGTTTTGGTCTGAAATTAAGAAAATTAAAGGTATTAACAATAGAGAATCCAATGTTGCAGCTGATGATTTTCTCATTCATTTTAGACAATTGTTTTCTAATGATAACACATTTGTAAATGGAGATATAGAGGACTAATTAACTGAGCTCTCGCTGATATTAATATTGATTCTGTTGACTGTGAGATAAACATAGACGAAGTTAAGTCCGCTATTGGCTCTTTAAAAACAGGCAAAAGTGGGGGACTCGATAAGTTGGTTCCTGAATTATTTATTGACTGCATTGATGGTTTGTCTCCTGTTCTTTGTACATTGTTCAATTATATTTTTACAAAAGGTATCTATCCAACAGAGTTGAATAAGGCAATAATTGTTCCCGTTCCCAAAAAGGAGACCTGAATGATGTTAATAATTATAGAGGAATAGCATTAACAAGTATTTTTTTCTAAAATATTTTCACAGATTATTAATAAAAGACTGACTGATTGGGCTGATACTCATGAATTTCTAAACGATTTTCAATACGGGTTTAGAAAAAATAGAAGACTGTGTATTTGTACTTAACGGTATAATCGATAAAGTTGTAAATTATGATAAGCAAAAGTTATTTGCTATTTTATTGATTTTAAAAACGCCTTTGATTTTGTATATAGAAATGGGATGTTTCTTAAATTGATACGAAGTGGTTGTTCGTCTAAAATGTTACACATACTGCAATCAATGTATAAAAATGTTAAAAGTTGTGTAAGAGTGAATGGCAACTACTCCGATTTCTTTGATAGATTTTCCGGGGTAAAGCAGGGCGAAGTATTATCCCCTCTATTGTTTTTGTTCTTTATCAATGATATGTATGAGTTTATGATGTCATCTGCTCATGTAGCCGCATATGACAATGTAACTATCGATGGGACTGATTTGCTTTTGTTAATATTTGCCGACGATACTGTTCTCTTTTCAAAAACGGCAGAGGGACTCCAAACTTTGGTAAATGTATTAAATTCATTTTGCAAAATGTGGGGAATCGAAGTCAACGTACCTAAATCTGCAGTTATAGTCTTTGAGAAAGGATGTCGGACTAGGATTGCTGGTACTGTTTCTATTGTGAACAATAACGAACTATTTCAAAATGTGAGTGAATTTACGTTTTTAGGTGTTACTCTGAAATCGAATTGTTGTTAACCGAATCACAAAAATACCTAGCTGATAAAGCATTAAAAGCGACATTCTCTTTAAACTCCTTGTTTGATTTCATGTCTCTAAAAACAGTAGATAAGTTAACATTGTTCGATAGTATGATTCTTCCCATTTTATGTTATTGGTGTGAAATTTGGGGTTTTCATAAGAACGCATCCACATTAAATTCCTTACGCAAATTTTGTCTGTCAACCAAACAACATGCAACAACTCTGTCTATGGTGAACTGGGTAGATTCCCGTTGTTGATTATACTCAAAGTCCGTCTAATTAAGTATTGGTTCAGTTCAAACTTAACAAATATACCAATTCCCTACAGTACCGACTCGCCTTTTTAACTGACAATGAAGGTAATTTCATATTAAATTGGACAAAAAATATAAAAATGTTGTTTGAAAACCTAGGCTTGTCATATATTTTCAACAACAGAATGTGTAGTAATAACTATGTTAATCTTGCTGTACAGAGAATATTAGACCAATATGTTCAGTGTTGGTTTAATTCGATTGAAATTTTTAGAAACCTAGAAGCATTTTGTCTTGTTAAGAATACATTTGGATTTGAGCCCTACATTGATATTATCGATAATAATCAACACCGTATTGCTTATAGTCGTATTAGATTATCATACCATAAACTTGCAATTGAAGAAGGTCCTTATAAAAACATAGAAAGACACAATAGAATTTGTAAATTATGTATTATGAAGGTGGTGGAAAACGAATAACATTTCGTCTTAGTATGTCCGTTTTTAGAGATTTAAGAAGTTTATTTCTGCTCTCTTATTTTTTCTCTTTTCCTACAATTCATAAATTTAAATCATTATTCCAGAGCAGGAAACCATCTTTAATTAAGAATCTTTCTAAATTTATATATCTCTTTTTTTTCTAAAAGGCAAACTACACTTCAACTTAATAGTTATTAATCGATACTTGTTTATGAATATTCATATTGTTACTGTAAAATCCATCTTGACCTTTTTTGCATTTGTATTTGTAAATGCTCATTTCACACTTTTCTCGCTTTGAACAAATATCTGTTTACTTATTGACGCTATGTTATGATGTTCTGGCAATGAAATGTATGTTTATGCCAATAAGTAAAAAGAATAGGTAGGAAAGGCTGTTTGTTCCTACATAGCTTGATCAGTAGGAGATGGTGTTTGTACTGACATCGCATGTTTCCAAGAAGATGGGTGTTTGAAACTGACATCACATGATCGGTAGGAGAGGGGTGTCTGAACTGACATTGCGTGATCGGTAGAAAGGGTTGTTTGTACCGGAATCGCGTAATTAGTAGGAGAGGGTGTTTTAACTGACATCGTGTAATTTGTAGGAAGTAGGTGTTTGTACTGACAGTGCGTGATTTGTAGGAGAGGTGTGTTTGTACCGGCAACGCATGATCGGTAGGAGAGTGTTTGCTGTACTGATATCGCGTGATTGGAAGGAGAGGGGTGTTTGAACTGACATCGCGTCATTGGTCGGAGAAGGCTATTTCTACTGAGATTGCGTGATTAGTAGAAGAGGGGTGTTTGCGCTGATCGGGTTTTTTGGAGTAGGGGTTTGATTGGTAGGTGATTGGTGTCGGAACTAACAACTTGTGATCGCTAGGAGAGGGGAGTTTAGACTGAAACAATGTGGGCTATTCTGATAAATTCTTTATTCAAATGTAGTATACTGGAATGGAAGAAGGAATGGAAGACCATTACGCAATAACATACACTTTAAAAAGCAAATAATGCCAGTTATAGGGTTTTGCCTTATTAACTAGACAACAAAACGATAACATCATTTATCATTTTTAAGGTCACAAGCCTTTTTCAAGTCGAAAACGTCACTAAATGTGAAGAAAATTGGTTTACCCGTCATACATCCAAGGGATGATTCCTTAATCATCCTAGGTGTTCTGAATGAGGTCAACTATTTTTAATGTAATGTTCACCTGCTCTTCTTAAAGAAGCCAGTTTATGTAATCACACTTGACGGTTAACGGGTCATCCATTTTCTTTGATGACCAGCGCCATTTTGCAAGTCTTTCAAATGTAAACATTAATATTGTAATCTGTTTAAGCTAGAAGTTCGAGTTATTATATGTTTAATGAAGATATACAGATGTGTAAAATTAAAAGTAAGAACAAATCTCTGACGAGCCTTTTAACAAAGAGAGCAAACCCCAGAAGAGAACACTTAAGAGCTGCAATTTAGACTTTCCTGTTTTGGTCGCAAGAATGGGGTTAACATGGACAGCGCATTTTGCTGGTTGAATCTGCTTATTTTGACACTGAAGAAGTTTTCAAACTAGCAACATAAGCATGAATATCACAAAAATAATAACGTGTACTAAACAAAACAGCATCTTTTCATATCACTCCGAATTATTCCCAATATTTTTTACCTTGAACTGTTATTATTCTTACTTTTATGTCTGCGGCGCGTTGTAATGTGATTTTTGTAGTGATTTGACAACCGCCGCTTTCCCTCTTTAGCGATAGCTAATTCCACCTAGTCTACTTTGGGATTATCCAGAAGGAAAGAGGGTGTATATTATATCACTTTATTATAAACACCCTTTATATAATTCTACTAACACTTTTACTGTTTTAATGGTGTTATTCTTTTAAAATATTGCGTTTCGTTTATAGAGTTCACCGTTTACCTGTCAGATGAATTTAGCATTTCATCTACTCACGATTTACATGCGCTGAAATTTGTGCGAAAACACTGCTATTAATTTGTCCTGCTTTTAATTTTTCGCACTTAACATACTCTGATAGATTTTTCCATCGATTCATCTACTGACGGTTCCTATCAGACAAGCGCTTACGTGTTTCATAATTTATTTACACTAAGTGCAATATGTTTTCGCGACAAATTCCTCACTGCTGTAAAAATAATTACTCATTATTTCTTTAATTTGATAATCATAAAGAGGGCCTGCTTCAATCATCCCAAAGTAATATAAGAAAGCATTGATGCAAAGGGCGTCCAATTTGTGTTTATACAATATAATACGTCATTTGACGCACGACAACAACGGAGATCCACTTAGTACTTTAATGTAAAGAAAACTGGAAATGTGATGAAATAATTGGCTTTCACATAAACAAACATATGCTGCACTAGTGTATTTCATATTGTCTAAATGTAACAAACATTCCATTAAAAATGTAACGTCTTTTAAGAAACTCAATTGAGAAAAATTGAACGAATAACAATCGTGAAACGATGGAAGGTGATTTCCGCCGATATCCATTTTAAATATGAAATTTGCATCGATGAAGGAGGTCGTGGGTTTGAATTGCATCCTGTGTATAGGTAATGGAATTGTGCCAGCTCAGATCAATTCAATTAAAACAGAATGTATGCAGTTAAGTGAACAAGGGTGGGACTAGAGGGGTTGAAACTTGGGGTAGGGCTGCCAGACCTTAGAGATAAAAGTATACGAACAAAATATGAACCGATTTATACGGTTTGAGGGAAAATTAGATGCTTGTAAATATGGAACGACTTTACATGATGCATGTCTACATTACATGTCATGGATAATTATCATTAGCATGAATTTTTATGTGAAACTAACAGCGAATTGTCATTATATATTTTATAATCCCATAAGACTACAACATCGTATTTGTTGCCGCGCATGCGCGTTGCGTCTATATGTAATCATTTCTGGAAAAGTTCTATGGATGTCGCCATGTTGTTCTTCTATAAACTAGTGAAGTGCGGCGCGTTCGTGCAAAGAAATTTTGAATATTTTATTATTTTAATGTGTGGTATCAGAAATAAGTGTGTGTTTTGTTAAAATGTATTAACATCCTTACCAGCCAATTAAATTGTTTATATGTAAATGTATAATATATTTTAATTGCATTTTTACGATGGGGTATATTGTACAAGTCTTATTAAAATGATAGTCTGTTCTGTTGTTTATATTTGGAAAATTCACCACTGCTTACTTTGGTTTTGGCCATTGTTATCATTATCTTTATTCTAATTAACATTTTTTGACATTGCTAAATTAACCCTTATAATCTTGTTTATGTTTGGCTTTGTCGGTATAAAAAGAGTTGTTAAATGACAAACCTCTTTTATAGTTTGGATTAACCGTTTCTTGTTACTGTATTCCATTTTGCAGCTGAAAACCATCTACATTGTTTTGTAAATAGACGAATATTAATTATCCATTCCTGTTTATTGTATTTTTAGTTACAACCATTATTCTTAAAATATGTTGTTAACATTATTAATTTTATTTACCTTTCTGCCTATCTGTATGTTTTCTTTTAATTAATATACTAATGTTACACTCTTATATATATTTTTTTAACGCCGCCCTGGAGAGAGGTGTCTTTTGGAATGCATACAACATCATCAGCGACATGTGAGTATGTTATTCAACTTCTTCAAGGTGTTGCTGTAACACACGCTAAAACTCTATTTCCATTTATAGTTTTAAAATATTCTCCTATATAACGAACACTTGTTTATGGTTTTAAAACTTGAAAATCAGAATAATGTGCGAAATTGATAGTAGTTTCTTAACGTTGATTTTTGTTGTTGTTTGTTTAGCGTGTTTTTAGTTTTAATATATTCGTTTGTCATTAGTGGGTAGAGCAACATTTGACTTACTTTATTAACACCTACTTTATCCGATAAGTAACCAGAATAAGTATTTTTTCTATTCAGACTGGTATTGATGCATTGATAAATCTGGCTATTACAATCAGTATTAAGTAGTGCAAACGATCTTAATAGGTGTGTATCACTTATTAACATCATGTACTTAGTTTAAAGTCAATATAAATCGTTTTAATAACATCAAGGTTTAGCTGCTGTTTAAAAAGGTTCTTATTAGGCAAAATATAACGCTGTTAAACAATAGCTTGACTGCGACCTTTGATGCTTCGTATCAATGGTTTCTTTTCATCTTTACGTCCTGGACCTGCGAAGAACCCATTTAGCTTGTGTACTCAACAAATTGCCAAGACACATCGAAACTCGCTTTGAAACATTTAAATGCGCTCAAGTATATCTATAAGACAACGTCGACAATATAAGTAACAGACAGGCACAGATCTGCCCACAGTGTTCAATGTTTTCTTTTTAGACTCCTTCTTTGATGCTTATAAACAATCAGTTACATCTAACGTGTCAAATAACACTGATCATCGCGTATTCATCAACCTTACATATTGTAGAAAAAAATTACGAAATTTTTTTTGTAGCGCAATAAAATATAACTAACTTTTAAAGTATTTTTAGAAACGTGCGAGCTACTACAAGACACCATTTCTTTTTGAGACCAAACATATCGCATATTATTGCAGTTTCATATTACAAATTTCACACATAAGATCGGAACACTCATGGTGGTGGACTTGCAGTGTTCCACCATATTTGATCTAGAAAAAGAACTTACCTAGAAGACTCTTTATTAAAAATTTGATTTATTAAAGCGGCATTAAGAAAGAACATAAAATATTTCCGATCAGCTACCAAAATTTTAATTTATCATTCTTTGAGAATCGGGAGATATCTTTTGATAAATGTGCAACTTCGTTCAACCACTACTTTGTTGCTGAAGCTTTAAACTATGACTTGTTAAATGTTTTTATCAATGATATTTTCTATTTTATTCAATAATGCCCTGTACAAATATGCTAATAACAATACCTTATCGTTTTATGCCCCAAACTTCCAAAGTGTAATGTCAACATTACAAACAGAAAGCGAAATTCTTTGACTGGTTTGGCTCCAATTGTGTGAAGACTAACTCCGATATATTTCAAGCTGTAGCTGTAGAAAAAAAAGATCCGTGGTTTGGCATTTTAATACATGAAACCTCTATGGAATGCGAAGATACAGTGAAATTACTTGATGTTAACGTTGATTTCAATTTATCTTTTGAAGCTCATATTTAAAACGAAAATGCAGCCCAATATCATAAAAAGAATTGGTTACTGTTTACATCTTTTATATTATACTAATTTTCATACAATGAAGTCCTAGAGCAAAAGCAGGCACATTGAATCTAAGTCACACAACGACAATGCTCAGCTGCCAGCTTATATGGATGAGATATAGTTTCTTCTTTCTTTAATGTTATTAAACCACACGGTCAACACATGTATAATGACAATATGTAAGCGTAGAGCATGTAAATGCGTAGAAACGTAAATTCAAGCAAAGTCAATTTAAGTGTCAAAAAACCCAAACGAAAACAACATTGATAAATGTTATATTCACATTTAAGTCAAACTTGAAATTTTTAAGCCCGGCGTTTTATTCAGTTATAAATACAAACAAAATAGAAAAAAAGATACAACATAGAGCTTTAAGATTTGTCTACGATTATCAAAAGTCTCTTACGAAGACCATTTAGCAAAACTTCCTACTTTTCACGTTCGCCACAGAGATCATTGACTATAGAAACCTGTAAAATTCTAACTAAATTGGCACCATCTTTATTGCAAAATATGAAATTAAAATTACGAATCAAAATCAAATTTAGATATTCAAATAATCTTCATTTACCCGATGTGGAAACAATAACCTATAGGTAAAGATCCTTGAAGTTTGCTGCGCCAGTCCTATGAAATTCACATCCAAATGCTGCTTGACAGTGTACAGACTTAAATACTTAAAAGTCAGCTGTGTTTTGGGGATGGTAAGAATTGTAAATGTTTTATTTGTCTGCATACTTAAGCCTTTACTTTTACACACAACAAAAGATGTGGTTACGAAGCAAAAATGGCGACGCAAACACTGAAACAGGTTAAAGCAATACGGGACCGAGTAACAAAGACATATTTGAAAAGATATTGTTTGAAAGTTTTCAGTATACTTTAAATCACGAGAAAAAGTATGTATAACGTATATTCCAGAGACCATAGAATGGTTTAAAACAAATTAAAAAGCAAACCCCGACACCATTCAAAAGGTTTTCCAAGATGTTAAATATATAGGAAAAAACTTATTATATTTTCTTCTTCAGTATCTTATTGTTTACCTTTAAAGTTGTTTTGTGTTGAAGCATTTTTGTATCCGGATTGTGGATACAAAGAACAATTGTATTATTTACTAAACTTAAATTACTCGAATTTAAAGTGAATTGGATGAAGAGAAACAGTAAAAACAGAACGGCCTGGTATGTCCTTATACCCAATTGAGCTATTGTTGTAACAGAGCAATGTTATTACGTCAGTATATGCTACTATGGTTCACATTTACACACCGAACTGACATTAAAAATACAGCTTTACAAAAGCTGTCGTTCATTTAATGATAGTTTGACACTGAATATTAGACAGAAATAGTACAAATATAATAAATCTGACGTATTATGAAAAACAATGTTTTAATATTATCCTAGATGGATACTGCTATTTAGTAAATCTGGCACATTCTGGGTGTAAGGAAGTAAAAATTAGTCTGAACATATTCTGTTTTGCAAAATGTTCATATAATAATAGTCTTAGACAAGGAACATAATCTCATATCATTTCTAGGGTATGAACACATAACTCTCGATCCGACATCCATGACTTTAACCTCTTGACCAAGAACAATTCAATCCTGCTATAAATGCTTTCTTGGTGTGTTGCACGTTTCTCTTATGCAAGTGAGTCTTTAATAAGATCCTTTTGAAAACTTGTCGTGACAGGGCTGGGGTTTGAAACCCTCTAGAGTCCAGAGTCTAAAAACATAGTCTCTTGACCACAATAGATGTGTATAAAAGCATTTCTGCACGCTAGCAGCACATGAAAGTCTATTTTTTAAATTTGCGCGGACCTCACAGAAATCGTTTTTACATTTTGCGAGTATCTGTCGATGTTGCATAGAAATTGCATCTTAAGTCAGATTTTACCGTGCATACTCAGTGGACCGTTCAGAACATACTTTTTCTGGCTAAAGACTGTTTCGTTTCTAATAGATAATCTCAATTTGTTAACATGCAGTCCGAACATCGAAGGGCGTACTGAAGAGCATTCATATCTACTTTCGTATGTTAGGGCGTACAAAGTCTCTATGTACCTTTATATTATAGTTTAAGAAATTTTAATGAAAAAAGAAATTAACCAAAATATCTCGCTTTTGCCATGTTTGCATACAAGTTAAGGACACATAAAAATAAAAATAAATAAAATAGAACGCCGTTTACCGAATTAAGAGCCGTATTTTATCAGGATTAGCTAGTCCGCAAAACAAACTTTCCCCATGGGCAAATTTCAGTGAGCATTCCATATAAAGGCGTCGCGCTCCAGCTATTTCGAAACTATTTCGAATCTTTAAACGCTCTCTTCTTTCGTTTAGTAAAAGTTTTCATGTTTGGTCGGCCTTATGATATTCAAGTATAAATCTTTTGACCCCCCCCCCCACCCCACCCCAATCTTGACACCTGCAATATTTGTGACGAATTTGTGCAACTGGATGTTCTCATATTATTACACTTAAAGTTAACGCTACATACAATGGTTTGGTTATTTATGCTAAACGACGTCAAACTGAAAAGTTTAAGTTTACCGCTATGACCACATAGGCCTTTTCTTATGTCTTCTATAGGCAATAGATTCGTTAAGGTAATAACAATTAATCAATAATGCCCTTAACTATACTGATTTTGTCAGAGCTTGATGTTAGGGGCATTGTGACGAAATTTCTCAATGTTTGTTGTTGTTTTTTAAATTTAAAAAAGGGATGTTGCTTACGTACATGTATCAAAGGAACACGTCAGCGCTTGGTCATTTTTATTAAAATTGGTCAGTTACATTTTTGTTTGCTTGCCATTGAGAAAATCCTCAGGAATTGTGATGTTAGAGCTCTGTAAAGCCAGTTTAAGCACCCCAGTCGGTCCATATTGCCGACTGACTGTTCCAAGACGGTAACTGTTGGGTTTTTTCTTTATATTACAATTATCATCACAGATTTATCCTTACTTTTTACATTTGGCTTGCATGTGAATACATTTGTCCTGTGCCTTCTTATGGTTTGGTATATGTTGTAATGCTCATAGGACTTTGTAATATACATGTATTCTTATTAGTAAGTAGTATATTTTTATTAAGTGCAGGTCGATTTATTTAAAGTTTGTTTTTAGCTAACCTTTCAATATTTGGAATGGTTTCTAGAAAACATTCTTAAAACATTTCATAATAAACGTTGAACATTCAATAATGAGGTAATGAATGTCATGGCCAAACTACGTAGCTTATTATTTTGAGCATAAAACTGCCTAAAAGTTACTATTTTCTCACGAATCTTTAAGTTTAATTTGGATAGTAAATCATTATTATTACAAAAATGTATTTGATTATTTTTTTAAACACCACCCTCTAAGATTTTGAAAATAAAATGCCAATATAAGCGTAATGTGGTTATTTCTTTTAATTTCTTGTACTACTTATGGAACGTCGTCGTAATTTTGTACAAATAAAAATACATCTACCAATGTTTGAAAACTTTACAAGTCTTGGCTTGGCTTGGCCTCTCTTCGAAATTATTTATTCTACGTTTACACACTGTTATTGCACAAACAGTGACCGTGCGGTTCATTAAAATGAAAGACAGAAGAAATCATATCTCACCGATATTAGCTGAATGCTGGTCGTTATGTATTTTGGATTTGAAGATGTCTGTTTTTCCACCTGGCCTGCATATGTTTATTACACACATTGCAGTGACATTGGTCTTCAGACAGGAAAGAACTGGCCGATGACCTTCCATCCAATGACCCAGAAGAGCTGGCTGAAGACTTCCGCTCAGGACTAAAACCTTGTCCTGAAAAACGATATTATCTTAAGAAACGGTCACAACATATGTCCATTCTTTGATATCGCAATGAAGTATTTAGTTATTTGAGAAAAATACTAAGTCCAAACTGACGAATACCAACTTTATGGAAAACTAATACATACTTTCTAGGCTCGATTATCTTAACTAGGATATGTATACCTTTACCTAGTTCTTTTTTCACTTTCGATATATCTTGTAATATTCACAGAAACACGTCGTTCCAAGGCGGTAACTGCTGGGTTTGTTCTATTTGTTTAATGATTCGTCACAGATGTTTTTTCTTACTTTTACATTTGGCTTACATGTGAATACCTGTGTTCTGTGTCTTTTCAAATTTAAGTATATGTGGAATGCTCAAAGGACTTCGTCATATGACCACACTCATGATTACAACAATGTTACATGTGCCGTGTGGCGGTCGTTAAAATCATTCCATGCATGTTGTCTATGTTTTAATTTAATTCATCCTGTAACGATTGGTACGTGTATTTTACTTAGATGGACTTGAAATTCGGTACCTCAATTCTATCTATGTATAAACAGGATGACACAATTATTTACAAGTATTTTAGTCATTTTATTTTGATTCACTAAAATAATTTCATTTACAACCAAGAATCGTAAGAAGCTCTTCTAAAAGATAAAAACCTGAACCCGCTCCCAAATACTATGTGTACATTACTTTTCATTTACTTCACTACATTCTGTTAATGTCTCAATTACTTATCTTAAAGAATACGTCATTGTTTTGACATTTTTCTTTTAAATTGGTCGAATTTCTTTTCATTATTTGCATCTGAGAAGGACCAGAGGAAATGCGAGGTTAAAGCTCTATAAAACAGGTTAAAGCACGTCAGTCGTTCCCTTTTGCAGACTGACCGTTCCAAGGCGGTAACTGTTGGGATTGCTCTATTTTTAATGACCGTTCTAAAATTCTTTTACATTTGGCTAAAATGTGAATATAACATTTATCAATGTTGTTTTCGTTTGGGTTTTTTGACACTTAAAATGACTTTGCTTGAATTTACGTTTCTACGCATTTACATGCTCTACGCTTACATATTGCTATTATACATGTGTTGACCGTGTGGTTTAATAACATTAAAGAAAGAAGAAATTATATCTCATCCATATTTATGCAGCTGAGCATTGTCGTTGTGTGAGTTAAATTCAATGTGCCTGCTTTTGCTCTAGGACTTCATGTCTTTATTACACACATCGCAGCGCCATTGGTTTTGAGGCGGGGTAGAACTGGCAGATCCGATGACGCAGGAGAACTGTCAGGAATTGGCTGAGAAGCTGACGGACTCAAAGATTTCCTGAATTGCAATGACAATTTCTTAAATATTACTTTGTCTTACCTTATGTGTAATATGATATGGCTTGACCAAGCCATTAAACAATTTTCTGTCAAAGCACTGAATCAGGTTTTCTCCGAATCTCTCGTAAGAAATTAAATCGGTAGTACAAGTTATGGCATTTCACATGGTGCGCCAGGTGTTTGGTGCTCTACTGAAACGTTTCCGATACGATGTAATTGTCAAGGTTTAAGTAAAATTGGTCGCAAGGTTGATCGCCAGGTTGCTTTGTCTCTAAGAATAAGCACGAAAAAGCCAGACAATTGTTGCTTCACCTATCAACACCACAGTGATCCAGAAAGATCTGGTACACTCGACACGCTGTTGTTCATGTTCACTTTATAAACTATTACTAAAATAGTCGCAACTGTATAGAAAAAATAGTTGCACGCTGTGTTTATGTATAAACGTCTCACTTTCAATGAATGCATGACACATTAATACATATTTGGGAAGACGGGGTTTCTCCCCTGGTAAAAAAGTAAGTTCAAACCCTAAAATAGTTTTCAACGTCAATTTAGCAGTTGTTTCATGTGATTGTTAAAGTTACACGCAGTCCTTGTCGTATAAACAGCATTTTGTCATTAAAACCGCAGTGTATGAACCGTCTTTTTTAGCATTTACAGCTAGGTTTGACGTTTCGGCGCTCTTTTTTTCATTTTTATGAATCTGAACATCGTTTTCGTATATATTCAATTAAAATAAAACAAGTGAGAAAAATTGTATGGAAATACATAATGTTTAACCGAATTTTAACAGGTTTCTTAATTTATTTGACATATGAAAATCCACGAATCACCAAATAATATTGTTCGATCTTACACTATTACACATCTTAATACACGAACATAACACTAGCACTCTTTTTTGTTTCAGCTGTGAAAACGTGCTGTAGTGTTTGCAAAATAAGACGGTTTATTTACTTATCATAATTTAAGAAAATGTTGCGAAAAGCTCTGTATGTTATCTTCTAATCAGATTATGATACACTACCTGCAGTTCAATAGACACAGTATTCTTATTAAATAATAAATGGTGTATTTTTCTACACACCTTACTTAGCAAATAATTATTTCTATAAGTCTCGCTTCAACCGGCATTTTCTAAGCTTATTTTTCCTTATCGGTTAATATTGAACATTTTCTTCCTCCGATCTACGCATACATATAATTGTTTACAATGACCGAGCATCCGACTCAGATATTGCTCGTGGTCTTATCCAGATCTAAGTCATGAATCGGCAGTCGGACAAGTGACAAAGAAACAGCAGTGTTTCTAATTAGCAATGAAGATAACCAATTTCACACCAGGAGGATTTATCAACAACATTTAGGGCGGGACTTGTATAATGAATGCATCTTTCCAAAACAGACAATCACGGCGCGCGTTACATAAGTGTTCTAGACAAAAAGAAACAACTTGTTAAACCTTGTTTGTAAGTTGTAGATATGACAAATGTGTTGCTTTGGTCGTTAATTAGAAACAACGCAATTTTTTGGACAAGTCATTTCGTCCAGGTTACTAGTCCGGGACTATTAAATGCAAAGAAAGTTTTTCCAGCCCTGATGGAGTACATAATCAACCTAACTGAAAATAGCAAATACAAAATTAATAAGGAAATATGACAAAGTCTGAGCATTGCAACACATACCTAAATTTGAAGGCACAGTACAAAGGTATTCACATGCAAGCTAAATGTAATTATAAGAACAAATATGTGGCGAGTCATATCATAAAAATAGCAAACCCAATTGTTACCGCCTTGCAAAGGCCAGCCAAACATGGTCTATAAAATGAAATTTTGCCTTTTTACATTCCATCCTGGCGTTTTGTCATCTTTGCAACTTTCCATCCTGACGACATTTCGTCATTTCAATTTTCCATCCATGCAGTGGTATAATTCAGCCACCATGAAGTAACGAAGTGTACGACACGGTAGAGTGTAATAAAACGGTTACTTGCAACATTTCACTAACATGTCTCACCGAACAGCTGCAATTTCCTGTTATCGCCTGCTACACTACTGTTCCTATACATTCTCCAGATTGGCGCCAATAACGTATAGCCTATGATAATACAATGTTACTGGCGTAGAGCTAGTTAGTTACTATGTAAGTGCTGTGGTAACTTGACCCATAAAACTTTGATCGAGACCTGGATAAAAATAGTGTAAATCGTGTTCAAATAATTTCTTAAGGCTGACCTTGTTCGATACTATTTGCATTGTCCTGGTCAGCTCGTGCTATAAAGATTAAGAAAGAAATTCTCAGAATTCTCGTGGCAAACATAAACGTAGCATGGTAACACGCCCAGCACTTGCAAGAACTTCTGCAGCAAACTGGGGACACGAATGTCAACACTCTTGCCTGAACTAGGATAATGAGGTTTATAACGATACCGTTTAACTGCACTTGTAAACAAAGTTCTACTTTGTTCTTACTGAATGCACTATGAATCTATTCTTATTAAATGATCGTGTATATAGGCTGGAATAGAAATCGTTGCTAACAGTTACTATACAACTCCTAAACAAATCTGGGCCATCATCCGGCAGCTCAAAGCGAAACCTTTCCCGATTACTTTGTTGTCTCCTTCTAAGATGTTTATCAACGTGTCTGATACCACCTTTAACCATAAAGCTCCATATAGTGTCCGAGTTTTCGTTTTAATAGCGGTGCCATGGTCTGTAGTCTACAGGTTGAAACATTGGACTCCGGATCGGATGGTCCCGAGTTCGAACCCCGAAACTAAGTACGTGATGTTAGCCCTTGAGCAAGACTATTTACTGCACATTTTACCAGGTACAGAATACCTGAGTACTAGAGAGATTAAACATAAGTTGAAAGCCCTTGTTTTCCAATAGACTATACATAAATAGATTTAAACCATACAATGAGAACAGGAAGTTAACAGGATTTACTTACTTTTGCTATCTTAATCAGAATTACATTCAATGCGCAACGTTTTGACCGAATTCATGAGCATATCATAATGTTAAATGTTTATGTGTACATGTACTTAATAAATAGCAGTAAAACGAAATACGTTACTGCTGAGCAACGTTGAACAGGACAGTCAACGTTTTCAGACCATTTATATTATTCTATGAGGGGCGCACGTGGCGTAGTGGTAGAGTCGCCGATTTGCAACTCCTCTGACTGCTTAACCTCTCACCGCGTGGGTCCGAGTCCAGTTTGGAGAGAATGGCTTAAATGTGGTAAGAATCTTCACTCCGATCTGGGGTGGTCGTTTTACCAGTGCTCGAATTTATTATTGATATAACTAAATAATAAGTTATATATACTGTCACTATGTATTCCTTTATTCCGTCTGCATATAAGGTAAATAATCAGCCACTGACTACACTGGACAACTGATCCACCATTTGTTTAACTTCATTGTCATTATTTCGCATTACCTGATCCATTTTCTCAGTACTGAGCAAGCACCGCCAGTCATCTCTAATGTGTTTCATCAAAGAAAATCCTCGCATGCAAGAAGCATAGTTGATGATGTAAAGACACGTCGCATTCATTAAGTGAATGATGTTTGTGCTTAAGGCTATTTTAATATTTAGTTCTTTTTCCCATTTTGAAACTATTTCAAAAGCTGGTTTATTTATTTTTGCTTTGCTTGCCATGATGCAAGACTAGTGCTTCACATCAGTCAATATTATTGATATGTATCGATACAAAATGTTTGGTATTCGATTCATCATATGAAATATTAAAACTGACATATAAGCGGTTATTATTGTTTTTTCTCGCGATCTCAAATTAATAAACTATTGCAAATACTTTAATATGAACAGTCCTTTTAGTATGTGGTTTAGTATGGTATTGGTATTTACACCAAGAATGTTGTTTTCTTAAACATCTTAAGAAGATTATGGTATCTTCAATATATATATTGAGTTAATACTTGTTGTGCCCGGGTGTTAATGTTAAGGCCCTACTGATGTGGACAGATCATTAAGATATTACTCTGCTTTCAAGAAAAAAATATAGGAGATCTGTAGAGATGCCATGTTGTCATGATTTCACAACTCTCATGATTTCATTTTTTATCATCACCCAGGAAATTTCTAGGAGGGTCTTGGTTTTATGATTTTATATCAGAAAATTAGCAAATAAGGATAAAGCATTAATATTATTATAATATATATTTTTTTTTATTATCCTCCCAAAATAACAATTTCTTAATTTTTTTTCTGAAATAACATCTTACATATATGTCTAAACAAAGATAGAAATATGAAATGTATTTTCATGTTCTTTCTGAAAAAATAGACAATATAACTAAGCTCTAATTTTGCCGATTTCTCGACCTCACTTCACAATTTCGTAATGACGGCCGTGCAATCAAGTAGACAAAGTCTCAACAGCCAAGGATGTTGTCAATCTTCATGTAATAGTTAATTTCCCTACCAAGATGTATTAGGGGTTTCTTTTTACAATGTACATTGTCCGACACAGGGAATAAAAGTTTTCGACAATTACTATTTTGAATGCTAATTAGCTTTACCCAAAGCGCTTTATGGATCTAAGACAGTGTTCGTGATTACAATTTAAAAATGTAAGGTCCCAGAGACCCAGTACCTGGAGAAATGTCGGGCCCCATACAAAATCCACCGAGTCCCTATGAAATTGTAATACATTTTATTGTTATGATATTAAACATGCTGTTTCATCTTGTACAGTGAGTTTTGTGAACAATACAGAAAAACACATAAATGCAGACGTGTAAACTTCATAGTAACTTAATAACACTTAAACTAAAATTCTTGTAATTAATGCTTCGTTGGAAGTCGTAACAACCCGTCGTAAAAAAGTTGCTGGCTTTGGATTCACAGCATATTTAACATTGCATTAACACATTACCGTTTTTGTCCACATGCTTTACTTATCAGTCTTTAATCAAAGTATCCGATAACCACGGAAATTTGAAATGTCGAACGTGTTTACGTTCTTTCTTTTTTACTGGAACTGGTGATGTCATTTTGTCAGAATCCGGCAAGGTGCGCGTAACTGTGCAACCACGACTGGTAACCGTTAACACTCGATAAATTGCTACTACTTTTCACATTTCTGGAGAACCAGTCGAGACAGCGATACGTTTATTGGTGACGCGCTGTAATGCTCACTGAAATTGGCACATGGAGAAAGTTTGTTGTGCGGAATAGGCTACACGACACTAAATGAATTTGTTCTTCACTATGCAGTTAATTCAGAACTTTGAAAGCAATTTAACAGCGAACCGTCCTTTGGGAACCACACTGCTGAGAAAGAGCAATTAAAAGGGCTTCTGCAAAAAAAAAAAGTCATGTATTGCAAAGACGTTTATCCGCCACTAAAAGCATGCACTGTAATTTTTGCATAGTGTACCCGCACAATTTCAGTGAAATGATCAGTTCCGGTTTAAATGGATCGGTCCATTATTGAGCATAGGAGTAGAGTTATTGTGCAAGTTCATAACTCTACAATGTTTTAGCTTTGTTTTGCACCAAATTGCATGAGATTGTCTTCATTATATTCAATACAGTCAAAATCCTTCTTATCATATAAAAACGTATGTTATGAGACTACTTCCGCTGCACATTATGCTTACCACGCCTTTTACAATAACCGTGATAGAATACGGTTCCAAATTCGGTAAACATCATTTATTATTATTATTATTATTAGTAGTAGTAGTAGTAGTAGTAGTATTAGTATTATTATTTAAATTTTATTTTGTGTAAGTTTTACAAACACATCAGAAAACGAGAGATGCTGTTTATTTCTTTTATTATACAATTTCTTGAAGGTAAATGCACGTGGACTCTCGGTACGCCTTTACTTGTCATAGATAGCAACCGCTAGTAGTATTTCCCAGGCTATTTTTAGTTCAGTAAGAACTGCTTTAGATTTTACATTGACCCAAACCCGGTAAAGGCAGCATAAAAGATTTGCAATCGAATATCAGGTTTGAATAACCGCACAATGAAAACACATGAACATGCTGAAGAAGTTCTCACATTACCTGCCTGTCTGTCGGTTTATCTGTCTACCTGCCTGCCTGCCAGTGTGTCTATATGTGCATGTCTGTCTGACTGTCTGTCTACCTGCCTGCCTGCCTGCCTGTCAGTTAGTCCGTATGTCTGCCGGCCTGTCTGACTGTTTGTCTGGGTGATGTGTCTGTCTGCCTATCTGTATGTCTTCTGTCTGGCTGGCTGTGTGTCGGTTTGTATGTATGCCTGTATGTATGTCTGCCTGCTTCTCTCTCTCTCTCTCTCTCTCTCTCTCTCTCTCTCTCTCTATCTCTATCTCTCTCTCTCTCTCTCTCTCTATCTCTCTCTCTCTCTCTCTCTCTCTCTCTCTCTCTCTGCCTGTCTGTGTGACTGTCTGTGTGGATGTCTGTCTGGATATCTGTCTGGCCGTCTGTGTGTCTTCTGTCTGCATGCCTGTGTGACTCTCTGTCTGCCTACCAGTCCGTATGTCTGTCGGCCTGTCTGACTGTCTGTCTGGGTGTCTTTATGGATGACCATAACTGTTTCGGTGTGAAGTAACATAAAAAAATAAACAAAAAAAACCAGAACACAACTTACGTTAAACTAATGTGTCAGCTATAACATGTATAAAAATATGACATTGTTGTGTTGTGTTTGCCTAATCTAGATCCATGTGTCTGAGGTATTTGGTGTGTATCGATCATGTTATAACGTGTTTTTCATTTAGTGCGTTATTATATTATATGTTTACCACATTAGTGACTGTTAGATGTGGTATCCGACAGTTTACCAATATCAAATTTATGTAACAATAGCTTACCAGTCTTTTGTGGAATTAGAGCATAATTTCTGCATAAACTCATACAAGTTTTAGTAACGACAGTTTTGAATACTGCCTACATTGTTAGACAGTACAAATCGCGATAATCACTGTAAAAGTTTCGTCATTCCAAATCTATAAATAAGCACGATAGTAATATCTGCTAAATATAGATACCGACGTTAGAGCGGATAAACCCGGATGACGATGTAACGTAGTCTAAAAATGAGTTGTCATGTGGTTTTCCAAGTTAAAAATAGCTATCTCTGCAGCGTGGTTCAGATAGGAAAAAATCCGTTTCCAATGAGGAACGGGGATCGGTTCATGTAACAATGACTTATTTAAATATTTGAAAAAAATATTTGGTCCAAACTGTCGGTACCACCTTTTATCCTTGCGTATTAGTAATTTTCATAATATTTTATGTAGACGTATTTGGTAGTTTAAGGTCGACAGCCTACAGTTGTATTTGGTAGTTTAAGGTCGACAGCCTACAGTTTACAACGTGAGCCGTATTTATTTATGGAGTATTAGACGGCATCTTTTAATGAACCAGGAACGTAACTCAACAAAAGTACAATAGAACATTGGATGTTTGGGTTGTCTTTCTTAGAACATATCAACACATAGTAAGCTGATGTTGAACTATTGGGAGTAAATTGTGCCTGTTGAACTTTGATCTCGGAGCGTGGGGGGGGGGGGGGGGGCAGTTGTCGTAATAGTTACACGCCGAACATTACTTATCACATGATTATTTGTATCTCTTAGCAATAATGTTTAATCATTTGTGTCATAAAGATTGTATAATTGATCTTTGTTATTATGTGTATTGTTTTTGTATTCTGAATAAAAATCTGATATAAATTGATGACTTGTTTGCCAACAAATGAAACTCCAATAACACATGCATGTCTAAATCAAAATATTTCTCGCTGATTCAAACTTTGGGCTTAAGAATATGCAGATTTATTTTAAAAATAACAAATCGGCAACTGTATGTTTTCGGGGATATTCCTGAACATGAAAATGTAAATATTGATATTATGGTTAGTTCCTGCATGCCTTTGAAAAAGTTTTAATGAATAAAACAACAAACAGTTCGTGTTAATCCTTCTTACAAATGCAGATATAGCTTACTCTGCAACCATACATCTCCTTACAATGTTCAAAATTCAAATAATGTGACATTTAATAAATAAATTGAAGTTAATTAAAAATGAAATTAGAAAAATATACCTAAGACACAATTAATTAAATACATGTAGATAAGGTTTATCTCGAACTTGTAGATCTGATTTACCTTCAGTGCTATGTGTTGTCTATTCATGACATCTTCAGAAGTTGGTCACTGCCAGTTTTATATGTGCATGCTTCTTTTTTTATTTATGCATGTAAATAATTACATTAGAAATATCGTATTTTCGTTTGTTTTCATAAACTAGCATAATATTCTGATATTTACAGGAATATTTAACATTATTAACCCTTTTAACATTAAACAGGTTTCAAATGTGGTATCTGACATTTTGGACAGAAAACTTTCATTATAAACAATCAGATAAATTATTGTTACTTGATTAGATATCACGAACTGCTATTTATTGATATCCTGCACCTGTGTAAAACGTGAACCACAACGCCACAATCGGCATTACAAAAATATATTTCCTATCTGGGCCACGCTACACAGTAAGCTATTTTTAAACTAAGACAACCAGGAGACCACTATGTTTTATAGCACATTCACGTCAACCGCTCTGACGCTCGTTCTTATTTATAGACTTGAATTAATGAACATTTTTAGTGTTCATTAACGAGTTTTACTGCCCTAAAATTTATATACTTATGAAACTCGTCAAAACTTAGACTAAATTTAGAATTTTCTGCAGAAATTGTACACAAATATCCCAAAGAGAGGTCCGATAGTGTTATATATAATTGACGTTGACAAACTGTTGGATACAACCTTTAATAAATTGGAAAGATATTGACATGGTAATGCGTTCAGCAATGGGATTGGGATTGGGATTAGCCGGCATTTTTGCCGATACTGCGCAGCGACATTTCTATCATTACAGGACAGGGGCACTTATGAGGTGCCCAGGGACTGAACCCGGCCGGTCCATTATACTGACATCGACGAGTCAGGCGTAATGCTGTCCCCTTAGCCCCGAGCGTTAGGAGGGAAGCCACTACTACCAACTTTAAAGTCTTTGGTATGACCCGGCCGGGGTTCGAACCCACGACCTCCCGATCCGCAAGCCGACGCTCTACCATCTGAGCTATTGCGGCCGGTGTTCAGCAATGGAAATGTTCGTGTAAGCATAGGCCATTTGTTTTGTTTGTTTGTATTTGTTTGTTGTTGTTGTTGTTTCAAAATCTTTCCAATATAGGATCATTCCAACTTCCACCGCCTTTTAGAACATTTCTAGGAGTGTACTGTAAATTTCTTGTTTTTAGTGTCTTTTTTATAACAATTTATATTGTTTAAAAGATATTCAGGTGAAATAAATAAATACTAGAGTTAATACTTAATCGATCCTATTTTTTAGATAAGACAAGATCATATTTATTTGTATAAATAAACCAGACTTAAAGCAACCCCTTTTCAATGAGAATCATGAAAGACTTATTTAATCAATTGTGGGAGGTATTTATCTCTGAAACAATCACAGCTAGGTATCTTTGTTGTTTGGATTTTATTTAATATGGGTTATTATCAGTTGATATAGAAATAAACATTCAAAATATATCGGCTACAATTTTTTGTCTTCAATCCAAACATTTAACCATCGGTCTTTCTTTATTTATTTATTTATTGCATTTTTTTTTTGTGAATTTAATTTTTGTGATTTGTTACCACGGTTACGCATCTCAAATATCAGACATCATATATCATTCATATAATCTCTAATAGTAGTCATTGTATGCTTATTTTAAATGTTTAACAACGATAGCGATTTAAGTCAATATTGGTGACAAAGGTCAACTACCTGCGGTATAACAATTTGTGTTGACCCATACTTTTATTACGTAATTGTGTTTATAATACCCACTAACAATTCGCAACATGTTAATGAAGCAAATGTATTTTACATAAAAGATACATGTTATTAAATGCAAGCTAAAACAGTTAAACCCTCCATTAGGTGGCATAAAACACGCCAAGGCAACATCGATGATGATGATGGTAATGATGGTGGTGATGATAATGATAGATGATGAAGATGATGATGATAATGGGTGATGGTGATGATGATGGATGATGATGATGATGATGATGATGATGATGATGATGATGATGATGATGATAATGATGATGATAATGATGATGATGGTGGTAATGATAATGATAGATGATGAAGATGATGATGATGATGGGTGATGATGATGATGATGGATGATGATGATGATGATGATGATGGTGATAATGATGATAAGCAAAAACAGTGAAACCCTCCACTATGTGGCAGCAAACACGCCATGGCAATATGGATGATGATAATGATGATGATGACGATGATGATGATGATGATGATGGTAATGATGATGATGCTGGTGGTGGTGGTGGTGGTGGTTGTGTTGTTGTTGTTGTTGTTGATGATGATGATGATTATAATAATGATGATGATGATGATGATGATGATGATGATGATGATGATGATGATGATGATGATGATGGTGATGATCATGATGATGATGGAGGTGGTGGTTGTTGTTGTGGTGTTGTTGTTGATGTTGATGATGATGATGATGATGATGATGATGATGATGATGATGATGATGATGACATTTATCGAATTTAAATCAATGATAAAACATGTGTCACCTTTAAGCTCTGACTTTGTCGAAATGCGTTAAAAGGATCAGAGTGATTTATAAACTTGCACGTGTAATTCTTTGGCAATGCCGACCTGTAGTGGTGAATAAGAGCGTCTTCAGCTGGGACAAAATAGTTCTTAAACTTGGAAAGGAAACGATGAGCAAAGTGAATACCCACGACCTTGACCCTGTCAGCTATTGAAATTGCTTTCGTACGTGTTGGATACGAATCAACGCGTCGGCATTTCTTTGTGACGTTTGCAAACACGCTTGAATTAGGCGGCTGCCAGAAAAGTACGTGATTGAATACAAACGAGCCTGTATTGTTATGAGGAAGGGACGAGATGAGCGAATTCCAGGAAGTGAATTTCACTGGCACTATAAATTCGTCAAGATCAACGATGGCCACATATTTACTGACTGCTCTACTTCTGTACAGGCAGTCGTTCAGAGCCGCCATTTGGCCATAATAGTGAACATTCTCTATGACATATGTCTCGAGCGACCAGTGATGGATCTCCATCACACCACGTCTTTCGTAATGTTCTAGAATTTTCAAAATGGCTGCGGTAGTGTTAGAACTGTACACAATGAAGTAATCAGCGCCGAGTTGCAGATTCTGCTCCAGCCAGAATACGAGAGTTTTTGCGTCCAAAGTATCATATATGGGAGACACACACACAGCAAAGGTATGTGAAACGGTCCGCGGATGAATATAACTGATAGGAATTTGCCCAATCAAGGAGGTGTCCTTGTTGTTGCCTTTCGGAGCTACTCGCACTATTGAAACGTCAAAGGGGTGCGTACCACTGGGAATAGGACATTGAAAAAAGACAGCAGACATTCTGTAAAAGAAAAAAACTACATTTTAGTGTGACAGTGTTTATTTTATATTCCGTTCACATAAAACTGAATGAAATATAAACATAGACCAATTAAAGTTAAAGTAGTTAAAGTGACATTATTATTTCTACCCTAAACTTCATGCAAATTTGGTAATAAAATTCAACGCTAAACAAAGTGCAAATTTTAAAACAACCTGCACACACACGCGCGCGCGCACACACACACGCACACAAACACACACACACACACACACACACACACACACGTACACACAAACACATTAGAGCGCGGATGAATACATATGCACTATTCGGATTACATTTGGATCACCTCGGCTATCTTATATTCAGAAATAGGCCTCGGAGGAAATATGGCGGAAAAGTAGCCCCGGCAAGATAGCAGTCAACTTCCAAAGACTTGATACCTAGATTCATATTGAGCTTTTTTATTTCGTCGTCGGGATCTATGTACAACAACCACAAACTATGTGAAATACTGACACTCGAATTTGAAAATACATAGGTAAAAACTGACATTATAAACGCAGTCTATATGACCTTAACTAAGACAGTACACGTATGTTAAGGTCGGTGATACAAATACGAATGATATTTTCAGAAACCGGACAGTACCGATTCGTTTGTTGTTGACCTGATTTGAGCTTAAACATGTTTCTAAACGTCTGACGTGGATATTCAATTCATTGTTCAAAGTAAGACATTTTGGTCATTTGCTGATGTTATTTCTAAGCGGCAACCTAACTTTATTCAAACGTGCAGGAGCTACTATAAGTTAACGATGTTGGAAGACCGAAGCACGTACCGGCAATATCGGTCTGTTATCTTCAAGGTTCTTTTCCGTACGTGTACGGGAAAGGTCGAAGATAATGCGAATGTCCGGCTTATTTAGTCATTTACGTTGGGCGTCATTGTAACATAGAGAGAAAAATGTGCAGCCAGTCCGGGACTCGAACCCGGGACCCTTCGCTAACAAGCGAATGCTCTACCGACTGAGCTAACCGGACCGCTTACACGTTCTCTCCCTATCACCCGGCTACATTAGTCCGTCCGAGTCTAGACGATGTTAAACTCCTCATTTGTAACACAGTACAACTAGTCAACTTTTTTCTAGCCTTTTCATTATTTTACAACCTATAAATAAGCAAAATGAAAATTTCCGCTAATAACAGAAATTAAAGTCAGGGCCCTTCAAACCGTTAAAGTACACTATCTTGAAGACCTTCTGTGAGACCTTTTTCGGAGAAAAGGAGAGAGTATTCCACTTTCAACAGCGTAGCTTGCAAAAATAAAGTATGGCTAGCAATTATAAAAAAAAGGCAGCAGACATTCATTGGAATTCGCAGTTGTTTAGCGAGGGACGGCCTAAAAGCAACGTTCACGGGTGTTATCCCCCTTTTTCAGGTTGTGTCAGTTACCTCCCTTTTCGTTTCGAGCAACCTCCCAATCGGAACTCCTCGGGTATTTCCGTTCTCGGGACAATCATCCCTCGTATGTATCTGGTGCAATTATATTAATGAAATCACGATCGTTTTGTTCGCCGGAAGTCGGAAGAAGAACATGCCTAAGTACATTCTCTCACCAGAGGGCGTGCTACACAAGTTTCGCTTACACCTCTGTCAACGCCCGGTGTACAAGATTCTTGTACAAATTTTAAATAATGAATAAAATGCTCGTGAGATTATTTTGATCTCTGTATATTTTACTTAAAATGAAAATAGGTATATTTTTTTTTTTTAGAACAATGTTTAAGATATATTTTAACCCAAATTTTCGGGGAACTATTTTGCTTATGTGACGATAGAATATCACGTGTATGAGAACTACTTTTCCCGGCGTTGACAGAGGTGTAAGCGAAATTTGTGTAGCACGCCCTCTGGTGAGAGAATGGCCTAAGTAGTTCGCACAAAACATGGACGCTGCCATCGTTTGACAGCTGCGCCGGGTAAATTAAAATAGGATGATTTAAATTTGAAGCCGCCGCAAATTGAAGTTTTACTGGTATCGTACTATAGTGAGCTGTCATCCGAGCTGCCATCTTTGTTTTGACGTCTGTCACAAAAGAAGTCCCAGGGAAATGATAGAGGTAATCCGACTACCTACATACATCCGAGAGATGATTCGTGAATTATCCGAGGTGTTCCGATTGGCAACCTCCGTGTAGAATAAAAAATTGCGACGTTGCGTCAATACACGGTCAAAATGACCTGTGTGAATGCACTCGGTGTATTGTGGGTAAAGTAGTTCTTCAACATGGCTGTTATGAATACGGAAGTGATTGCTAAAATGAACAAAACAAGTACGAAGAGGTATACAACAGATTATGTTGGCATTTTTTATACATTCTAATAGTTAAAATATGTTTCATGCAAACATTTTGAACTAAATTTTGTAAACGGTCCAGACTTTAACGTAGTGACATCACACGCTATGTAAAGAATGGACATATTACTGTTTAACGAAAGCGAAAGAAGCAAAACTTGCTCATCGTATTTTTTTTTTCCATTTATCTATAAATATCAAGACTTTAAAAGTTTCTGAACATAGAATAAGGCCTTAGAATATGGTTGTTTAGTCATTTATCTGAATTCAATGAATATTATAATCGAACGTATTTCCTACGCGGAACTATTTTTTATGTAGGCACAAATCTCAAATTTTTGGTGAGTTACGAGTCGTAGTATAGAGATGACCTTACTGTAGTGACGTCACACGCTATGTATAGAATGAAATTGCGATGTCTTGTTTTACAAAGAAAGCCGGCGTCAACAATACAGCTTGTAATAATTACAGATGTAGCAGACAACGAAAGAATGCAAGGTAGCAGATAGTCTAGTTCCTATCAGAGTTGCGGTTCGTTACTTCACATATTTATGTTTATTGGGTTCATCATCCCACCAACAGTATTTCAGTTAAAATGAGACAGTGTCAACTTGATGCAGAAATAGTGCTGCCTTCAGTTTGTAAATCTTACGATGAACACCTGGCATGATACCACACCCAGTCACATTATCCTGACACCGAGCCAACCAGATCTGCCTTATATTAACCACTACCATTTTTAACGACTTAGGCATGCTGTGGCCCCGGATCGAACTCGAGGCCTCTCGCGCATGGATCCGAGGCTCTAAAGATTGCGCTTCTAGGTCCGGTCACCAATATTTATGCATTGAATCGACAGTGTAAGGACGTGTCTTGTTTCCTAATGACCCGCATAACATAAATGATGTCATCTCGCAACGTCTCACATTTAGCTTGGGGATTTATGCTTTACTGCTCGCACAGATCTTTGGCATCAATGAACATCGTTTTGTAGGACCTGTCCGTGTACCCATGACTTAATTTGGGGTTTTTGAGGGGAAAAAATGGACCAAACAGTGCGATACTACTTTCAATTGCGACATGGTCAACGTTTACGGACATGATAAAGAACCACGCTATCCGCGCGGAATATTTATTCAAATAGTCGTATATATCAAGCCAGTCAGGGAAATCAACGTTCGAAAGCTACTAAAATACAAAAGAAAAAAAATGCCATCTCAGTTGCTGCTACGGTCGTCGGGGCGAGAACTCTCCTTATGTGGCCCCGACCCACTACAGAATTAGCATAACTGGTTAAACTTATTTGAAAGAAATATTTCACGGTTGACTAAATCATCACTTATGTTTCTTTTGTATTTGATTGCCTGTGGCGTGTGATCTTTGACAGCGTTGGTAGAAGTGGTTGAATGCAAACCGGTCGTAGAAGAAAGTTTGTCTTACCTTTTATTGTGGTGTTCCGGAAGGATGCTTTTTTTGGCTCTCGTCTGGTTCCAATGCGACGACAATTTGTCACGGAAAATACAGTCGAATGTTGATTTGTCATTGCGGTTTATTAAACCAATTGTTAACACCACACCCGGTTGTCTGAAAGGGATAAAATACCCCTTTAAATGCAGCATCTTTGAGACATTAATGATAAAATACTGACAGTTCATTTTATTAAAAAAAAGAATGGCAAACCAAGGCACGAAAAGACGATATATTTACTATCACTAAGGAAGTAAACATTCCATTTTATTGCTCGATACACCATAAAATTAGTTCAGTATCGTAGTGAAGGAAAACATTGTCGGCCATAATTTGCATAATCACTGATATTCTATGGCGTTATTTGCCAACAATTTATACAATTTATATTTCCTATGCTCTATTTTTATTAGGAAAAATGTCAATTTACATTTATACAATACATACTACTAGTTGTATGACTCTAGTAGAAATATTGAAATAAGTATATACTGAATTAAAATTAAAAATACAAAAGATATTGCACCTGTTGCAAATAAATATTTGCGACTTCCAGCAACAAACAACAACAAAATACACAAAAGTTATGCTCACATCAATTCTACATGTACACTGATTTTCGCGAAGCATTTAATTTCAGTCCGATATGTGAATTTACTGTCTACCATTTCTTTGATTCTTAGCGCAAAGTCTATCAATAATAGTTGTAGAGCCTGACCGACTGACAAAACTGGTGTCAAAAATATAATACATGTATATTGTGTACGACTTTTCTATAGCAATTTGCATACAATTCTCATATTTATAAATGGTTAGTATGTGTATAAATTAAAAAACGTATAAACTGCGTGACATAATCTTTCTTACCCATGAAAACGCCACATAAAAATTACGAAAAAATATCTACAAAACAATGCAATTGTTCCTAGAGCAAATAAATACAAGACGATACTCTGGAACTGCTGAACCAGAACTGCAATTATTGTTACCGTACCTGGTAGCACAATCGGTAGAACGTCGGTTACAGGTACGGGAGTCCCCGGGTTCGATCCCGGGCCTCGACATATACAAGTCGTGAAAAATGGCAGTGGTATAGCTCCCTTGCTAATGCTCAAGCAAATATAAGGGTAGTTCCACGACTGGTTGGCCAGGATAATGTGACTAGGTGTGGTATCATGCCAGGTGTTCATGACATGCTATACACAATGAAGGCAGCACTATATCTGCTTCAAGTGGATACAGTCTCCAGATAACTGAAATACTGTTGGTGGGACGATAAACCCAATAAAGGAACAAACAAACAATTATTGTATTTTCTTTATTTTCTAGTGTTTTTTCCCCTCATATCTTCCGTTTCCATCGCTATAGATAGTTCCCACATCAGTGAAGATCCCTAATCTTGGCAGCCATCTTTGATGGCAACTTCAAGGGCTTTTCAGATGAATTGTATAGAAGCGTAAAATTTATTTTCTTGTAATTTCTTCATTTGTGGTCCAAAAATTGAAACTATACACCAGTGGAAAGCTCTAAAAATTCATATTTTTAGAATACAATATTTTTAAAATTGATAAATGCACAAAGAATTAATACACAGAAATAAATTAAATTATTGGCTCATCCCTAAACAAAATGAACAGTGTATCTTTTTGTTGTATATTTTTTTACCCTTTAATCTATCAAAATATATTTTTGATATTTAAAATACTTCATAAAAGCTGTAAAATTTGATACAAAATTCAGTAAAATAGACTTAAAAATAAAAACACAGTGGTGAGTTAAATACAGCACATATTTCCCGATTTCAGGCTGTATTAGCTTTTTTCTTCAAAGACGGCTGCCTTAAACTGTCTTATCAGTGCCTATGACATCCCATTGAAACTATCTATAGTATGTTATCCTAGTCTTAGCCGCGTCGGCGATCACGATAAAATACGAACCCAGGAATGATTCTTTCACGCCTATTTTTTCTATCTTCATTGCATACAATGTTTCATTACGGTAATTTTATACTTATTTCGACCGTAATTGACTTTCACCACAGTAATATAAATATTCTATCAATTTTATCAAAGTTTCAAGTCTAAAAATGCAACCTACATTTGTTTTTCTTTTTGTTTTAATGTATAATTAAGGTATGCCAGGAGCTTACCTTGACAGCTAGCTAGATATGATGTGTACGTATGATCACTGAATAATAATCTTTTTTGTTTTTGTTTTCGGGGAGGTTTTGGTATCAAGATATAAGTACATTTTAAGTAAAATGTTATGTTACACACATTTAATATTAAAACAAGAATTGTAATTAGTTATGGCACAGTCCTTTATAGAAGATATATAAGTTATGGCACAATCCTTTATAGAAGAGATATTAGTTATGGCACAATCCTTTATAGAAGAGATATTAGTTATGGCACAGTCCTTTATAGAAGATATATTAGTTATGGCACAGTCATTTATGGAAGAGATATTAGTTATGGCAAAGTCCTTTATAGAAGAGATATTAGATATGGCACAGTCCTTTATAGAAGAGATATTGGTTATGACACAGCCATTTATAGAAGAGATATTAGTTATGACACAGCCCTTTATAGAAGCGATATTAGCTATGGCACAGCCCTTTATAGAAGAGATATTAGTTATGACACAGTCCTTTATAGAAAAGATATTGGTTATGACACAGCCCTTTATAGAAGAGATATTAGTAATGGCACAGTCCTTTATAGAAAAAATATTGGTTATGACACAGTCCTTTATAGAAAAGATATTGGTTATGACACAGCCCTTTATAGAAGAGATATTAGTTATGGCACAGCCCTTTATAGAAGAGATATTAGCTATGGCACAGTCCTTTATAGAAGAGATATTAGTTATGGCAAAGTCCTTTATAGAAGCGATATAAGCTATGGCACAGCCCTTTATAGAAAAGTTATTGGTTATAACACAGCCCTTTATAGAAGAGATATTAGTTATGGCACAGCCCTTTATAGAAGAGATATTAGCTATGGCACAGCCCTTTATAGAAGCGATATTAGCTATGGTACAGCCCTTTATAGAAGCGATATTAGCTATGGCACAGTCCTTTATAGAAAAGATATTGGTTATGACACAGCCCTTTAAAGAAGAGATATTAGTTATGGCACAGCCCTTTATAGAAGAGATATTAGCTATGGCACAGCCCTTTATAGAAGCGATATTAGCTATGGCACAGTCCTTTATAGAAGAGATACCCAAACACAAGCGACAATTTTCTGGTTATAACCATTTATGCAAAACTTTATCCACGCTGATTATTTATACATCAAATAAATAACTTGCTTTATGAAGACATCACAATGTTACCGTGTCTTTAAGCAAAATGTAGCAGTACAGAGGCAACGAAAATTGCATATAAGCCATTTTGAGAAATCGCAACAGACAAATGGTTCAAGTAAAATAAGGTGAATGGGTTGGAAAACCAAGGAGGACTTAGTCACGAATTGTCTCGCGAATTAATGTTCAGTACGTCCCGTCACAAAACATTTGTAAATGTCTATATAATACAGTGTTTCGCCATTGTGCGTTTTCTACGTTTTTGACGCAATAAAGTCCTATCTGACGCAATCAGAAGGGCATATTGCGTTTTCTTAACGCAAACACAGATAATGAGCATTCCTTCCACTGAAAATTCTGGAGTACAGAACATGTCACTAAACAAGCTTTCAAGATTAAGGATAAGGCTGTTTGCAATTTAAACTTTCCGAACACTTTGGCCAATGCTACGAGTACAAAATGCAAATTGCAGCTACCATTATGGCCTTGACTTCGGGATCATTTTAAGGTTTCCTTTGAACATAGTCGCGGTGCTGACATCGATCGTCTATTTTATTAGCAGACGATAAGTATAGAATAGCGTCTATTAAGACGTTTCTATAGAAAATAGAAGCCGAAAGGAGCGCAGCGACAGACGCAACACAGGTCAACTAGACGGACTTCTGCGACTTACACAACACAGGTCACCTGGACGACCTTATCCGACCTACGCAACACAGATCAGCTGGACGACCTTCTGCGACCTGCGCAACACAGATCAGCTGGACGACCTTCTGCGACTTACACAACACAGGTCAGCTGGACGACCTTCTGCGACCTACGCAACACAGGTCACCTGGACGACCTTATCCGACCTACGCAACACAGGTCACCTGGACGACCTTATCCGACCTACGCATCACAGGTCACCAGGACGACCTTATCCGACCTACACAACACAGGTCACCTGGACGACCTTATCCGACCTACGCAACACAGGTCACCTGGACGACCTTATCCGACCTACGCAACACAGGTCAGCTGGACGACCTTCTCCGACCTACACAACACAGGTCAGCTGGACGACCTTCTGCGACCTACGCAACACAGGTCACCTGGACGACCTTATCCGACCTACGCAACACAGGTCACCTGGACGACCTTATCCGACCTACGCAACACAGGTCAGCTGGACGACCTTCTCCGACCTACACAACACAGGTCACCTGGACGACCTTATCCGACCTACGCAACACAGGTCACCTGGACGACCTTATCCGACCTACGCAACACAGCTCAGCTGGACGACCTTCTCCGACCTACACAACACAGGTCAGCTGGACGACCTTCTGCGACCTACGCAACACAGGTCACCTGGACGACCTTATCCGACCTACGCAACACAGGTCAGCTGGACGACCTTCTCCGACCTACACAACACAGGTCAGCTGGACGACCTTCTCCGACCTACACAACACAGGCCACCTGGACGACCTTATCCGACCTACGCAACACAGGTCAGCTGGACGACCTTCTGCGACCTAGGCAACACAGATCAGCTGGACGACCTTATCCGACCTACACAACACAGATCACCTGGACGACCTTATCCGACCTACGCAACACAGATCACCTGGACGACCTTCTGCGACCTACGCAACACAGGTCACCTGGACGACCTTATCCGACCTACGCAACACAGGTCAGCTGGACGACCTTCTCCGACCTACACAACACAGGTCAGCTGGACGACCTTCTGCGACCTACACAACACAGGTCAGCTGGACGACCTTCTGCGACCTACACAACACAGGTCAGCTGGACGACCTTCTGCGACCTACACAATACAGGTCAGCTGGACGACCTTCTCCGACCTACACAACACAGGTCAGCTGGACGACCTTCTGCGACCTACGCAACACAGGTCACCTGGACGACCTTTTGCGACCTACGCAACACAGGTCACCTGGACGACCTTATCCGACCTACGCAACACAGGTCAGCTGGACGACCTTATCCGACCTACGCAACACAGGTCAGCTGGACGACCTTCTGCGACCTACACAACACAGGTCACCTGGACGACCTTATCCGACCTACGCAACACAGGTCACCTGGACGACCTTATCCGACCTACGCATCACAGGTCACCTGGACGACCTTATCCGACCTACGCAACACAGGTCACCTGGACGACCTTATCCGACCTACACAACACAGGTCAGCTGGACGACCTTATCCGACCTACGCAACACAGGTCAGCTGGACGACCTTCTGCGACCTACGCAACACAGGTCTGCTGGACGACCTTCTGCGACCTACGCAACACAGGTCACCTGGACGACCTTCTGCGACCTACGCAACACAGATCAGCTGGACGACCTTCTGCGACCTGCGCAACACAGATCAGCTGGACGACCTTCTGCGACTTACACAACACAGGTCAGCTGGACGACCTTCTGCGACCTACGCAACACAGGTCACCTGGACGACCTTATCCGACCTACGCAACACAGGTCACCTGGACGACCTTATCCGACCTACGCATCACAGGTCAGCTGGACGACCTTATCCGACCTACGCAACACAGGTCACCTGGACGACCTTATCCGACCTACGCAACACAGGTCACCTGGACGACCTTATCCGACCTACGCAACACAGGTCAGCTGGACGACCTTCTCCGACCTACACAACACAGGTCAGCTGGACGACCTTCTGCGACCTACGCAACACAGGTCACCTGGACGACCTTATCCGACCTACGCAACACAGGTCACCTGGACGACCTTATCCGACCTACGCAACACAGGTCAGCTGGACGACCTTCTCCGACCTACACAACACAGGTCAGCTGGACGACCTTATCCGACCTACGCAACACAGATCAGCTGGACGACCCTCTGCGACCTGCGCAACACAGATCAGCTGGAAAACCTTCTGCGACTTACACAACACAGGTCAGCTGGACGACCTTCTGCGACCTACGCAACACAGGTCACCTGGACGACCTTATCCGACCTACGCAACACAGGTCACCTGGACGACCTTATCCGACCTACGCATCACAGGTCACCTGGACGACCTTATCCGACCTACGCAACACAGGTCAGCTGGACGACCTTCTCCGACCTACACAGCACAGGTCAGCTGGACGACCTTCTCCGACCTACACAACACAGGTCACCTGGACGACCTTATCCGACCTACGCAACACAGGTCACCTGGACGACCTTCTGCGACCTACGCAACACAGATCAGCTGGACGACCTTATCCGACCTACACAACACAGATCACCTGGACGACCTTATCCGACCTACGCAACACAGATCACCTGGACGACCTTCTGCGACCTACGCAACACAGGTCAGCTGGACGACCTTATCCGACCTACGCAACACAGGTCAGCTGGACGACCTTCTCCGACCTACACAACACAGGTCAGCTGGACGACCTTCTGCGACCTACACAACACAGGTCGGCTTGACGACCTTCTGCGACCTACACAACACAGGTCAGCTGGACGACCTTCTGCGACCTACACAACACAGGTCACCTGGACGACCTTTTGCGACCTACGCAACACAGGTCACCTGGACGACCTTATCCGACCTACGCAACACAGGTCAGCTGGACGACCTTATCCGACCTACGCAACACAGGTCAGCTGGACGACCTTCTCCGACCTACACAACACAGGTCAGCTGGACGACCTTCTGCGACCTACGCAACACAGGTCACCTGGACGACCTTCTGCGACCTACGCAACACAGGTCACCTGGACGACCTTATCCGACCTACGCAACACAGGTCAGCTGGACGACCTTATCCGACCTACACAACACAGGTCAGCTGGACGACCTTCTGCGACCTACACAACACAGGTCAGCTGGACGACCTTATCCGACCTACGCAACACAGGTCAGCTGGACGACCTTCTGCGACCTAGGCAACACAGATCAGCTGGACGACCTTCTGCGACCTACGCAACACAGATCACCTGGACGACCTTATCCGACCTACGCAAGACAGATCACCTGGACGACCTTCTCCGACCTACGCAACACAGACCAGCTGGACGACCTTATCCGACCTACGCAACACAGACCAGCTGGGCGACCTTATCCGACCTACGCAACACAGGTCACCTGGACGACCTTATCTGACCTACGCAACACAGATCACCTGGCAGACCTTCTGCGACCTACGCAACACGGATCACCTGGACGACCTTCTCCGACCTACACAACACAGGTCAGCTGGACGACCTTATCCGACCTACGCAACACAGGTCACCTGGACGACCTTATCCGACCTACGCAACACAGATCACCTGGACGACATTATCCGACCTACGCAACACAGATCACCTGGACGACCTTATCCGACCTACGCAACACAGGTCAGCTGGACGACCTTCTGCGACCTACGCAACACAAATCACTTGGACGACCTTATCCGACCTACGCAACACAGGTCAGCTGGACGACCTTTTCCGACCTACGCAACACAGATCACCTGGACGACCTTATCCGACCTACGCAACACAGGTCAGCTGGACGACCTTTTCCGACCTACGCAACACAGATCACCTGGACGACCTTATCCGACCTACGCAACACAGATCACCTGGACGACCTTATCCGACCTACGCAACACAGGTCACCTGGACGACCTTATCCGACCTACGCAACACAGATCACCTGGACGACCTTATCCGACCTACGCAACACAGATCACCTGGACGACCTTATCCGACCTACGCAACACAGGTCACCTGGACGACCTTATCCGACCTACGCAACACAGGTCACCTGGACGACCTTATCCGACCTACGCAACACAGGTCAACTAGACGACCTTATCCGACCTACGCAACACAGAGCACCTGGACGACCTTATCCGACCTACGCAACACAGGTCACCTGGACGACCTTATCCGACCAACGCAACACAGGTCAACTAGACGGACTTCTGCGACTTACGCAACACAGACCAGCTGGACGACATTCTGCGACCAACGTAACGCATGTCAGCTGCTTTGCGTCGGTTGGTGATTCGAACCTGATACTTGTTAGTAGTTTTCTCCATCTATAACAGTAGAAGTCAATTTTAATTTTAATTTCAACAAGTAAGCCTAAAGATTATATGGGGGGGGGCAAACATCGTAAAAACGGCAAAACAAGGATATACTCACAACTTTGAGTCCTCAAATGCTGAAAAGATTAACACGTTGGGAGCAACTCTTGTCCAATTCCCTGCTTGCAATGACGTCACAATACAGCTACCAACAGAACGTGTTTTAATTACTCTTGTCATATTTACAAACATTCGTTGCTTGTGTGTGTTCACATTTAACCGTTTGAACATTACCACCAAACAAATAATCCAGCTCAATATGACAAGCACTCTAGTAAACTTTGTCTTTAATTTTGTGACCATAGCTCCGAATGTTTTCTCGGGTCAATGTGTAAAAACACTAATGTTTGATAATATTGGCCCTTCCCTAAGTCGCAGACGATGTTTAAAACGTTTGAAGAAAGTATTAATGTTTCAATCGATATAAAAGCGGTCCCACACAAAGACCGACAAATGACAGCTAGGGCCGAGAACACTGAAAAGACTGTAAAGAGGTCCCAGCGCAGTTAAGCTAGATCTGAAGTTTCGTTAAACACAAGGGGCTGACGAAGCGTCACATATGGAAGGGGATATCCGCCAATATTCAATTTCTAATTTGCAAATTGCAACACTGCATATGCTTAAATTTGCTATTTGTTTGCACAAACACGTTCGTTTTTACATGTATCTAATTCACATTCCTCGAATATAATTTGGAAATTACAAATCTCAAGTCACAAATTTTATGTTCGCTTACAATTTACAAGTTACAAATCTCAAAGACACAATTCTCAAGTGACAAATCACTAATGTACAAGCAGAGACGTAGATAACAGAGATAAGCAACTAACGAAATCTCGCCCAACTTGCGCGTTCTGCGTGAAAACAGCGTGATTATGATAGCGCGCACCTGTTTGCCGTTGTCAACGGAGACGTTTCTGTTTGTTAGTAATACAATGAATAGACCATTTCAAACATCCATTGCGCATGCGCCGATTTATATCTCGCTCTACGAGATTTGACCCGTTTTATCGAGATTTTCAAAACTGGGGGCTCTTGCGCAAAGAATCATTTGTGTCCGTACCAAAATATTTTATTGTGATTTAGTAGGTCGCCTCGTTGATAAGACGCTTGCATGTTTTGTTTGACGTCATACGATATTAAAGATACAAGAAACACAAACTACTGTTCTGTTAACTAGTCAGCTATATACACATCAATTTTAACTGTATGAACATTTTCAAGGAGGTATTCTTGTCTGACAGTAATGTGTTATATCCAAGAATTTTAGGACAGTATTACTTACTACAGTCACCTGTCATCGTTAAAGGATTATCTCATATAAACATGAACACATGCTGTTTTGCCGAAAACAGGCACATACATAAAGTCGCATAAAACAAATAACTTTCTTAGAAAACAAGTGGGGTTTTTTTTCGGTTTGCACATATTAGCGCCAATTAACGGCTGTTGACAACATTGTTCACACACTTATGACATGGAGTCGCTAATTACATCACTGTGATTTTAATTTCTTCAAGGTTATAAAGAAAAATGCGGTGTTATTTCTTTCTGGCGCGGAGGGCTCTCTGGCTAACACTGCAACATCAAAGAAAATTCTGGGAAACAATCGACTGTCACTATCATTTGAAGTCGCCGAAAAGAAATATTTTTGTTTCAAATTGACCGACCTATTATTTCTCTAATACTATGTAACTCGATATCGATCGATAATTGTCTTCAAGCTGTCATTTAGAAGATAGAGAGGGCGTGAACGTTGGGTACTGTTGAGAGATTAAAAATGATAAGTACACTTGAACGGCGTGTGCTATGAAAAAATATGCAACGTTATTGACTATTTACCTTCGCGGAATAAATATAAGTTCTAAAGGAGTGAGAGTGAAGGCGGGAAACTGTACTATGTAGTAATATTTCAGACTGCGCATGTTTTTACTTATATAAATATCCTTACAAACTTCTTTAGTCCATTGAATGATCATAAACATTTGTATAAAGGAATTATTTATATTTAAGGTATGGATTAACTACAAAAGAATAGGCGAGCTATTGAAATAATACATTTGCAATAAACACAAGATGAAAATATACATTAGATTGTGTTCCTTAAAATCTCCACATCCACGTTTCCTCTTCCTTAACGAAAAAATAGTGGGATTGGGAAAGGGTGCACACTTGTGGGTACTGCTAAATATAGCGTTATGTCCTTTTATGAGCCAAAAAAGATATTGTAGACCTTAGTGTTTTGTCCTTTTTGTTGTCCTCGCGTAAGTCAATGCATATTGCTCTTTAAATGGTGAAGGTCATAAACCACACGACTGCCATATGGAGACAGTTTTAAACACAGATGCATAGCGGATGCATGTGTTCTTGCGAAGCGAAAAGACGCCAAAACACGGTCACACTTCCTTCCACTAGACAAACAAGGTGTCCATAAAACTGCCAATAAGCTTAATTAGTTGGGGTGTCCGCTCATGTCTTAAAATTAGGGAGTCAATTAGAGTAGAACTTTATGATGGTATGAAAGGGACCCACGCGCATAGAGAAACATAATATGAATTTACAAAACGATATATTTTAAATTAATACATTTCTATCTTTAAATGGGTACAAAAAATAAGTACCCGGTAGGGCCAACTTTAGACCACATTTTGGCATAGAACATTCAAGCCATGAATGAGAAAATTAGCCGTAGCCAGGCGTGTAGACCCTCATTCAAATAGTTGCAAATCAAGTAAAGTCAAAAGTTGTATGCAGATTTTTAATCGCGGTCCACGAATTCCTATTAATCATATATACGTAAAAGCGCATTATGGGAACGATGCATTAAGAAATAGGGATTTTGACACCATTGTCCAAATTTACAACATTGTTCATTATAAGATATACAACAATTAAAATTAGAGACACAAGAAAATTTGCTTGACAAAGATCCATACGATGTAACTAAAGTAATGATGATGCAAATGACGGTGATGCTGCTGCTGCTACTGCTGATAATGATGACGGTGATACCGATGCTGTTTATGATTATTATGTAAATGGTAAAAACGGTTACGGTGATGCCCATGACGATTATGATGTAGATCGTGATGGCGGTGATGCTGCTGCTGCTGCTATTGCTGCTGATTACTCAGCGGTGATGATTTTGTTGCTTGTTTCTTGATACATTTTGGGAGATTTTGCATATATTGAAAACGCAATTATAATTTTTAATGAAATAATTTGTCGTATTTTTTTAACAGCAAGATCTAACTTTCTACGAACTACCCTAAATTCTAATTATGCATAACGGTTGTAACAGTTCGGGCATAAAAAAGAACAAAACAATTATAAAATTACGAATACCGTTCAAAACGAGTCTTCACTTTTACCCCAACATGACTTACTAAAACATAAAAACTAATTAAATTGTAATTAGTGGGTAGGTCTACAGGTAATTCAATTGTCCCATCCTTTGATTGCTGTGAATTTTCGCAGAAGTGCGGCGTTGTCTTTCCAAAGGGTGTGAATAATTAATTTTTTGTAGTAAATGACGGCATAATTTTCACTTTAAGCATTAATTGGAAGTTTGTAGTAAGTTCTAACCCATCATTTTAATTGCAGCTATGATCAAAGGCGCGGGTATATTAATTAAACCTGCCTTTTATTAGAATTATACTAAATCAACATTTATCAAATGAACAGTATAACCCCCAAAATAGTGGTAATGTAAAATCTGGCATAACATATGAATTAAAAGGAATATCTGCAAAATACTGGGGGCAACTTTAGAGAACAAATAGCACTGTAAAATAAGTATAAGCTTGTTATGATTCAAGAATCCAGTTTTTAGTTTTAGTCGCTACAACTTAAGGAAATTTATTTCACAGCCGGATCAGTCTACAACCCCAAAATAGTGGAAATACACAAAATGACATAACTCATAAATAAAAAGGAATATCTGCATAATAATTAGGGCAACTATAGAGGATAACTAGCACTGTAAAATAAGTATAAGCTTGTTATGATTCAAGAATCCAGTTTTTAGTTTTAGTCTCTACAATTTTGGCAAATTTACAGTAAACTGCACTGTCAGAAATGTCTAGAACCCAAAAGTAGTGGTGATATAAAATCTGGCATAACTCATTAGTAAGACGGAATATTTTAATTATAATTTGGGCAGCTGTAGAAAACAAATACCGCTTCAAAATAAGATTATGTTTGGTAAGATTAAGAAAGTTCCTGATGAGTTTTGCTTGCTACAAGTCAGGTAAACTTGCAGCCCCTCGACGTTAAACTGGTAATTATTGACACGAAAATGAAGGTTTTTTAAAACCATATTTCTTACCTTAATTCTGCTACTATCGATTGACGACTGGTATGGTTGATTAGAGACACAATCGTAGTTTACTTTTATCGTGTAAATGTTGAGTAAAACCCGAATACAAACAATTTGTTTAAGTTACACTTCTTAGCATATTTGTAAACACCGCGTTCAATGCAATATGGCGTCGGATTTTGACAGATCTCGCGGAACGCGTGAGTTCGCAAGTTTGTAATATAGGCGAAGAAGAAGTTGCTTATCTCTGTTGTTATACGTCTCTGGTACAAGTTAAGAATTGACAACATTCAGACGCTAGGTGGCGGTACCACATAAATATAGACGTCACTCAGCTAAAAATAGAACGGAATATCATAAGTTAAAAATAGAACGGAATCATAAATGATTCTTCAAAGGAGATACAATAGAAAGCAGCCAACGTTATTTGGTGTCAAAATTGAACGCGTTATCTTTTGGCAAAAAGAGTTATTACTGTATATATTAAAATTCTGCAAGTAATTTTACCATAGAAGACTTTGTTTTCTTAAAACTACATTTAATGCAATTTAATATACGTATCGGACGTTTCCAGAAGAACATACGATCTCAGTCGCATTCGGATTTGTTAACAATGCCTTGGAATTGAACTACATCAACAGGGGTACGGTGATGTGGTGAGTTTGCTTTCCCCAGAGTCAGGTGCCCATGTAGCTCAGTTGCTAGAGCACCTACCTCGAGAGCAGGGGGTCTTGGGTTCGACAGCCGCCCTCGGTAATGGGATTTTCCAGCATTTTTTAGTGGCGTCAGAAGGAGTTCTCCAGAGAACCCTGTGGAGCAGGAACAGGCTAGGTACTAATGGGTCTGTCCAATTGATGCTTGGCTAAAAATAAGGATGATAAAAAGCTTTCTGCCCAGGTAGACCATGTGGTAATGAACCTGATAACCGAGGAGGTCTTGGGTTCGTATTCAATATATACTGTGTACCGGTAACGGAATTTTGCCAGCTCGGATCACTTCGGTTAAATCAGGATTTATGCAGCTAAATGAAAGCGGGTGGGACCATAGAGGTAGAAAGTGGGTATGTGTGAAGTGGGCCTGAGACCTGAGAGATAAAAATATACGAACAACATTTGAGAACATGGCGAGCTTGAGTGTAAAGTCATGGAAAAGTCCGATATATCAATGTTGAACTTCGTTTGTCCAAATAAACATATTAAAAGAGGAAAGAAAACGTAATCAAAAATGCAATTGAGTGAATTAACCCTGGGACCATTCCTTCAAACTAAGAAGCAGTTGCTTCAATTGCGTCAGCTAAAACAAAATCTTAGAATTTATGTGTAGATGGAAAAACGATAGCACCAGGTCTTGGGGAAAAGCTGGGAGAGGTCAGTTGGTTCGGTCACGAATCTGAACCAACATTCGCCGCGAGAAAAGATCGAATTGAAGTTGAAATGCAAGCTGTCAGTGACACCCGTGAAGACATAAGCAAGTGGGTTGAACGAGACATAAATACAAGTGCAGAGCTAAGCACTTAAAATAAATTGACGCATCATGGCCACGTTATAAACATAATATCTATCAATACAGAAAGACTAAAAGAGCTTTGGCGCTTAAAAGTAAGTCGGCAAATATTTCTTAAAACCCTACTTAAAATAGCAACTGAACCCTGGCAAATATCTAAATACAGCTCTGCAATAAGCAGATCAACAGATAAGGTGCGTATCTGCGTAAATACGCAATTCCAAAAGGCCATTTGCGCAATTAAAATGCGGGGTAGTGAGTGACAAAACTCAATTAAAACATCCATTACTCATTTAAAAATTATTTGGTTGCGTTACTGTGAAAAGTGTAACGGAAAACCTGCTTATTCAGTAAAACCAAAATTGTCGAGCGCGTGCTTAACAGACACTAAGTCATCGACTGTTCAACTACGTACTACGTTACTTTCATTCATAGAATCGAATCGGGGCTGTCAGTGGCAGGTGCGTTCAAATTTCATTGGCCTATTCCTGCTCGTAACGTTGCGCTCTCATTAATATTCATAACAAGCTGGTTATCGCCGAAACGTGATTTTGGAAGAATTATAACTAATTGCCTATTATGTTGTTTTTTTAAAAAGAGTTTGATCAAAGTTAGAATTAAATAATGCGACCACGCATGTTTTTCCTGCACGCTGTAATTAATTGCGAAATAATTTCGGCGATATTTCCAAATAGCTTCGGCCAGCGATTTCGTAGCTTATTGGTTTAATTTCTTACAACACTTAATGCAATAGGCCATGGGTACTCAATTGACCTCAGTGTAAGTGAGTAATGTGACACATGGTACTCAATAATGCTTATTGGTACTCAATTAATTTCAAAGTAGTGGGGTTATACTCAATTCACAGTCAATCCTTATCTGTTGCTCTGAATCAGTAGTATTAAGACGCACATCTATGACATTAACCGATGTGTTACAGAAATGTTGGCGTTAAACACAAAGTTAGGGCTTGTTGCAGCTGCATGCAATGATTCTGAATCGTTAGAGGGTGTGGTAGATTTGAGCCATCAAGCCAATTATGTGTGTTTCAGTTCAACAAATAGCCAAAAAGCAACTTACCAAAATATTTTGACAGAATATATCAAGCAGAGGACAAAACGGTGGCATCACGATCGAAATAAGGCAAAAGTGACTGGTAGCACTTTACACTAAGCACTTGGATTAAGCACACTGAAGAAACAGCAGGAACACTATGATATTGTTATAGGCGGTAAAACAACACAATCATATGACAAAACAGAAACTATTTAAGCAATATGTCCTTGCTCTGTGAAGTAGCATCGGTGGTGAGCATCGAATGTCAACATTTACGGTTCTTTTTTGACTGCAACAGTAAAGTCTTTATTAGACTTCGGTGAGAAACACTCACACTCTTTGTGAGTAACACATACATCAAAAGGTGACTTCGTTTAACAACATACACACTTTGATGAGGGGAAAGGCCTGTTATCATGGTTACAAGAAAAGCATTGATGCGAAGCATCAAAGGGCGACCAAAGAATAAAAATTAATATTTAGTAGAAATTTAGAGATGACTGAATTAAATTATTAAGTAAAAATTAAAATCTCATAAATAATTTAATTCTGGTATATAAGGCTACTTATATATACAATCCTAAAAAGGACAAGCATGTCCTCGTTTACAAGTACATCTGTCAGATGTTTAGATGTATATTAATGTTTAGAAATTTAAAATGTAAAAATACCTCGTTTGCGTAGAAGTAACAAACAAAGAATAAATACAAATAAATATAAAAAGAACACCATTTACCGAATTAGGACCCGTATGTTGAGAACGTGTAAATCGCGGAACTTTCGAAATTCGGAACATCTCGCCCATTTTTGCTCGCCTATTCTATAGCGAGAACGAGAATGGCCGAGGAGATTCGCTCGCAAGTGCATTTTTATAGCGTCGCCAAAAATTGATCCATGATACTAATCAATAATAATAAAAACAATTAACATTTGTTATTGATCAATATTTTTTGTCTGTTTAAATGTTTCATTTGTTTTATTTATTGTAAAAACAAAGAAGAAAAAATACACAGAATTTTTTTGACTGCAACGGGATTCGATCTCTGGAGACCGTTAACATCAGAACAAGTCTGTTACCACTACGCTACTCCACGATTGTCATATGTGTGTGTGAGTAAAATTGATATTTTGTATAACGTGCCACTACAGACGCTATCGATCTATTTTAGAAATAGAGAAAATAGTAAAATTTTAAACGAATAACCAATAGTTTTTATAAGATTTATCAACATATTAATACAAAGAACAATACTACATACTCGCTATAGTTATATATAAAAAGAACGTCATTTACCGAAATAGGACCCGTACATTGGGAACATGTAAATCGCGAAACTTCCGAAATTCGGAACTCCTTGTCCATTTTCCCTCGATCAGTCTCTAGTTAGAACGAAAATATCCGAGGACATCCGCTCGCATGTGCAAACTTTTACAGCATTCCATATATAGCGCGTCGCCAATAAAAGGTCTACGTACATACAATTCCCTGTGCTACAGCGGTAGAGAATTGCCATGAAATGTTGAAAGCCACGAGGCCAGCATAAGGGATACGAAATGTTATATAAATAAAAAAAATCAGCGTAGTTAATAACAACAACAAAAAAAACAACCCTATTTTTTTCACTTAAACAACGGGTAATATTGCACAATAGCGTTAGCAGACATAAATATTATTAATTATTATCACAAATGATACCGGCAAACAACAGTAAAGAGGTCCCAGCACAGTTTGTCTAGATCTGAAGTTTCGTTAAAGCAGCCTGATCACTTGTGGAAGAATAATTAACTTCCTTGTTTTAAAAACACAATATAACGAAAATGTTAAACTAATAATGGAATAAAATATTACCCCTGACAACTATATTATATAAGCTGCTCTTCGATTGCATTGTCTTAGATTGGTAGACCAAAAAACGTCGCGACGCTATTCAATCATAGTTTATCCGCATATAGCTTAACCCATTGTATCTCCGTAGTGCGCATGCGGTAATGTATATCAAATGTATGCGTCAATCATTAACAATGCGCTGATTTTGTCGAGAGTGGTGAAATAATTTATATATGCATTTTATTTGCGGATCGTATGGTTCAATGTTCACGTTCCTACGTAAAACTGTGACAATGTCGCTGTAGTTTATTTCTAGAGGAAGGCCCTTCAAACTTAACATGGAGGTTGTGCTCAAACCACATGTAATTTTGAATAAAATTGTCAGCGCAGGTGAAAATTCGTGTCATGTCTTTATGTTTTTTATACAAACATACCCAAAGAAATTGTTTACTCTAATTTTCGAGAAACAAAAACGTTTTATAGCAAACTCGGGACATAGAAAGTTAATGTATATATTATTACATTTATGTTTGACTATTTAACCCAATTTCACATTTACAGCTCCTAAAAACGGCAAATAAGTTTTCAGATCTTAATTTCAATACAAACATGAATGATATTGTGTCCCATAATGATAAACTGTAGGGGGTTCTGCATTAAAGGATCTCTAGCTGAACACAGCTGGTTTGAAATATTATCAGAGGATGGAGAAGAACACTGTCCAGTTTATGCTTAGTGAAGCATGGGGTGGGGGGAGGGGAGCGGACGCAAAAGTCGTTTAAACCTGGTTAAATAGAGGATCTGATATGAGTGTTAGATACTAAAAAATATTAAACGAGTTGGATGAATGGTACGAAACGAGGCTCTGCCAGTTAGCTGCCAGTTACATGAGACACCTTGTATAATACATTGTAATTATCAGTCACTAGCAAAACATGTATACTTGAAGATACAAATATTTACTGTAAGACATGATTGTGCTTCTAAGTCAAATGCTTAATATTTGTCACGTGACCAATGTTTTCAGCCATTGTAAAGTGTTATGTTGATTCTTTTCAGACAAAACGTTGAGGGCTTTCCTGCAACATGAATAACAGGATAATGTCATGTTACTTGTGGGTGCTACTTAAAACAACATCAAAAAGCATTTATAAGGTCTTTTGATCTTTATAGACCCTGCAGCAATAAAACAAAGCTAGCACCATAGTAGAATCCATCACATAAACAAACATCTACCGATACTTTTTCACTGATCCTTATAAAACAACATTGCACAAGACAAGTTACGCGCGACAAAATGATCATCATGTAATACTTTACAAGCTGTACTCCTGGAACATCAAAACCCGTCATGTTAGAGTTAATCGTTGTGACATGTCAAACTACTTTGCAGATATTGTTTATGGACATGAGAACAGACTGGATTTACACTGGTTCAACATGTATAAGTATATATTCATTTTCAAGTACACTTGACTTGCTTTAACAACATGCAATCTCACTGAAGTCAGATCTTACAAAATGTAATGGTTTTGCCCCGATAACTATTTTTAATAACAGCCAATCAGAGAGCGCAATGTATAACGCTTTCGGTAAGAGCCGCAAATTGGCCGCTACCAATGATGCAGTATGTAACTGCTTGTTAGTTAACTTTGAAACAAATGGGATGCCGCATACAACGCACCTGTCTTCAGTGACGATGTTTACATTTCTTTTTAAATGGGCGCAGCCATTAAAATGATACGTTCGGGTCATCATTTACGTTTGCGATGTTGTAAGCGACAATCTGATTGGTTGGGATGGTTTTAATCAGATTAAACAACATGAAAAGTGACCAATTTAGTACTAAGTAAACATTGGTGATTATCTCAAATTTTTGCAACTATATTATAGAAAAAACAAGATGTGAAAAAAGTAGTTGCCATTGATCAGTATTTAAGCTACTGGATGCGATTGTTGTGAAGCTGGAGTTCGTTTGCTTTTGTCCCCACTATCATATCAATCAACATTAATACGAATCGCACACACTCAGCAATACTTCATTAATTTTGTCTTTTTTCTCAGTTTTCTCAGTTACCTTGTATAAAGTGTATTACATTGTTCTGTTTTCTGTACATTTGATGTTATGCTCTGTATAATCTGGAGGTATTAAAATATATCTATCTATCTAGCCGATTATACTGGTTCCGGCACAATTTGATTAACCAATCAGATCACAAAGGTTGTCTCCTGCATCCTGCCGCCTCGACAGTTTCCGTAATTAATTTCCGTATGCAAATGGTACGGTTGGGAACCAAACTGCCTCTGAACTAGTGTGTTACCAAAAATTATGCATTCATGAGTGTTACCTCACGTTCGACGGTAGGTTATGTGATAGTAGAAAATATGTAATATAAAAGTATGGGACACCATGCTGTTTTTTTTTTGTTTTTTTGTTGTTTTTTTTGCTTTCACATTTTTTCTATTACATGTCAGATGGTAGAGCGTCGGCTTGTGGATCGGGGGGTCGTGGGTTCAAACCCCGGCCAGGTCAAACCAAAAACTTTAAAGTTGGTAGTAGTGGCTTTCCTCCTAACACTCGGGGCTACGCCTGACTCGTCGTCATAATAGACCGGCCGGGTTCAGTCCCTGGGCACCTCATTAGTGCCCCTGAGCTATAATGATAGAAATGTCGCTGCACAGTGTCGGCAAAAATGCCGGCTAATCCCATCCCATCCCTATTACAGATATTTGACCTTCATCTCCAACATTAATAACTAACTTCATGACATCATTATTGGAGATGCGCTGGGGAGCGACGCCTATATACGGAATGCTCACTGAAATTTGCACATGAGGAAAGTTTGTTTTGCGGACTTTTATAGGTTACACGACACTAAATAAATTTGAACTTTACTCATTAGTAAATGCCACAACTTTAGAAGCAATTTAACAGCGAACCGTTTCTTTGGGATTCACAAAACTATATATATGTTAAGAAAAAGCAATTAAATGAGTCTCTGCGAAGAAAAAGGTTATGTGTTGCAGAGACGTTTATCCTCCACTGAAAACATACACTGTAATTTTTGCGAAGTTTACCCGCACAATTTCAGTGAAATGATCAATTCCGGTGTAAATGGATCAGTCCATTATTGAGTGTAGGAGTGCAGTTATTTTGAATTTTCATAATTCAACAATGATTTAGCTTTGTTTTGCTCCAAATTGTATGAGAGTATCTTCATTATATCTTCATTATAGCCAATCAGTAAAAAACATATATATTTTATATTAAAAATTCTTAACCTTTAACTAAATGCACATATCTACGCCCTTACTTACGGAAGTAGATCTAGATAGGAATGCTCTTCGGTACGCCCTTCGATGTTCGGACTGCATGTTAACGAATTGAGATTACCTATTAGCAACGAAACAGTTCAAAGCCAGAAAAAAATGTTCTGAACGGTCTTTTGAGTATGCGTGGTAAAATCTGACTTTAGATCCAATGTTTAAGCAACATTTAAAGATACATAAACAATTTCTGTAAGGTCCCCGCAAATCTAAAAAATAGCATTTCCAGTTCGGCCAGCGTGTAGCAATGCTTTTAAAGCACCTCTTGCATAAGAGAGAGAAACGTTCAATACACCAAGAAACACACCAAGAAAGCATTTATAATACGCTTGAAGTGGTCTTGGTCAAGAGGTTAAGGTTATAGACTCGGGATGAGATGGTTCCGAATTCAAACCTTAGACACGTTTTGATAAGTTTAAAAAAGATCTTATTAACGATTTTGGATGATCATTAAAGACACATTTGAAACACATAAAGAAATCATTTAAAACATAATTGAAGTGTTTTTGGTCAAAAGGTTTATGAACTCGGGATCGGAGGGTTCTGGGTTCAAACCCTAGACCTGACATGAGATTTATTCCTTGTCAAGACTATTATTGCACGAACATTTTGCAAAAAAAAAGAATATGTTCGGTCTAATTATTACGTCCTTTCAACCAGGTTTACTAGAAAGTAATATCCATCTTGGGATAATAAGATTAATTATTTGTGTTGTATTTTTTTTCTCTGTTGTTGACAACCTACCTTTCACTTCACAGCAACTTTTGTTAACTTGTATTCTTAATGTCAGTTCAGTGTGTAAATTATAAACCACAGTAGCACATAATTAGGTAATAGCATTACTTTGTTACAACATTAGTTCCATCGGGATTATTGACATACTAGATCGTTTTGTCTTTACTGTTTCTCTCAGTTTGTCTTTTTCCATTTCACTTTAAATGTGAGAAGTTGGTTAAGTTTAGGAAATATTAAACATTGTTCTTTGTATACACAATACTATGTTCCAGAAAAATACTAACTGAACAATAATTATTTGTGTAATGCGAGGCTGCTGCACACGAGCAATTTCTGCTTGTACACTTTAGTTTCATTGTTAATTATAATAATTTTGACAACTTTTTTCTGTATATGTAACCTCTAGAAAAACCTTTTAAATGGTGTCGGGTTTTCTTTTATTTTGTTTTAAACCATTCTATGGTCTCAGGAAAAGGCATATTCGTTATACATACTTTTCTAAAGTATACTGAAATTCAAAACCTTTAAATCAAAGCTTTTCAAATATGTCTTTGTTAATTGTTCCCATATTGCTTTAACCTGTTTTTGCGTCGCATTAACGACTTTTCTTGTTCTCAATTATGTTGCTTTTATCACAATGCGTCCAATTACCCCACCCACCTCTGATTATCTGTTTTTCAGACAATGTGAGAATTTTTATGACAAATTTTTCATAAATCCCACATTATTTATCGTCTTTAGGATCGGCTTGATGAGATCATGTTTATGCTTACCTATAATACGGGGTTCATTGAGAATTGTGGGATATGTTGTGATACTAAATGAGGTTGTCTCCCTTCATTTGGAGTTTTGCCAAGCAGATTCACGAACCTATGAACTTGATCAATCACAAGTATCAACTGAATGCGGTACAGTGATACGAGTTCAATGGTTTATGGTATGTTGAATGAAGGCATAACTGTTGATGTTTAATAAACGTTAAATTGTAAATATAAATATACACATAATATATAGCTTTTGTACAGAACAATGTAAACGATTGCATTGATAAAGTCACCGCTAAGACAAAAATACTCTGTATCACTGGATATCAACACATTTTCTTCCATATTATTTTAATTTCAAAATATCCTGTATACATTTTAGGCTATCTACAATTTATGCCGCTGCAAATCACTGCATACAGCAGGAATCGCCAGTCTTGCAAACCCTCTATATAAGTCTCTGACAGAAACACCGTACGGATACGCAATCTGCTTTTCAAAAATAAATGCGCGTTCTCCTGACTTGTCTTGCAGTGACTGCGCGTTCTCCTGACTTGTCTTGCAGTGATTGCGCGTTCTCCTGACTTGTCTTGCAGTGATTTAAGAATGCCCTTTAACAAACCTACTCTTCTGGGTGATGTGATGATGCTGTTTTGTTCTCACAATCATGCGTATACTTGTATATATAATTTCCATGTGATGTCATAGACACTGATAAGTCAGGTTAAGGCAGCCATCTTTGAAGGCAGAAGCTAATTCAGGCAAAATCTGCAAATATGTGCTGTATTAAACTCAGCACTGTGTTTTTATTTTTAAGTCTATTTTACTGAATTTTATATCACATTCAACAGCTTTTATGAAGTATTTTAAATATCAAAATTACGCATTGTTAAACAACTTTTATTAATGATCTAAAGATCAAAATTAACACAGTTAACTGTGTGGGTGAAAATATTGTAATAATTTAGTATTTGTGATAAGAGAAATGAGTCAAAATGATTTAATTGTAACGATTGTGCGGGATTCGGGTCCAACTAAAACGCACCTCGAAGCTTATTTCTCTTATTACAAATACTAAATTATTTTCACAAATGTTACACATTGTTGACAAATAAAAACACATAAAATACACTGAGTTCAAATAACTATGTCTACTAACCCAATTTAAGTTATACCAAACCAATTCCCTTCACATCCAGTGATCATAGCCCCGCGTCAGCGTTATCCTTATATGCACGTTTCTCTTTGCAAGAACATTTATTTTCCGAATCTTCTAATAAGATTCTTCTGAAAACTTGTCGTGACAGGGCTAGGGTTTGAATATGAAACCCTCCAATCCAGAGTCCAAAAACATAACCACTTGACCGCAAACACTTAAAAGATGCAATAAAATAATTGCTGCATGCTGGTAATGCTATTTTTAGATTTGCGAGAACCTTGCAGATCTCGTTTATGTATAATGCGAGTATCTTTACATGTTGCATCCTATTGCATCTAGTCTGATTTTATCGCCGTAGAGAGCACTGGCTTTAATAATCAAGAAGATGACTATCCTGGGAACTAAACACTCCCTTACACTGTTGATTAATTACATAGACATTTGACAGAACCAATAACTCAATTTAATGAACTATAACTCTGATGGGAAGTGGAGTATTTTTGCTGCTTTGTTTGTTTCCCTTGTTCTCTGCTACATCTGTATTTACAAGCTGCATTATAACATCGGTATATGCGGTTTCTTTTGTTCAACAAAACTTTGCCAAACGTCTACGTTTTTATGCTAGTTTTTTATAATTGCAAGCTACACTTTATTGTTGCAAGTTACCCTGTTAAACTACGGAACACTTGGTTCTTTTCTCTGAAAAGTGTCTCACGGAACACCTCCGACTGCTTCACTATCGTCCAGGTGGCCATAAACAATGCATTCCATAAGAGGCATGAAAGCAGACTATACAATCATTAAATGACTTTTATTGTTGTCTTATAGAAAATCACTAAAAAGCAGAAAAAGTTTTGTCATATAAATAAAACAACTTTAAAAAAATATTATTTTAAAAAGCAGACAAACCGATTCATATAGAGTAATCGACTTTAATATTTATACTTTAAAATACCATACAGGCAAAACTGGTTATATATTAAGTAATCGTCTTTAAAATGTATATTTAATAAATGTACTAAAAAGCAGACGAACTGGCAAGCTACAATAAACAACTTTTAAATTAATATTTTAAATTGTACTAAAGAGCAAACAAAACTAACCATATACATATAAAGAATTTAAACTGTTCAGTTTACAATGTTCTAAAGAGCAGGTGAACTACACCAAACAATTTATTTTACACAATTTTCATTTGAGGACAGGCCAAATCCTGTTTGTAAACTTTAATACCCGCGAAAAAAAATAAATAAACGCGCTAAGCTATCTACAAGCCAGTCGTACGCGATTTGTAATACTTTTTAGTACATTCCAATGTCTGCATTCTGGCGTCAACGTTGTTGACCTGTCAATCTTAATTTTGATGTAGGTTACCCGACGTAATTTTCACGGGCGTGCAGTTCTTACGTTTCCGGCGTTTTTCTTTTTTGTAAATTTTAATTTACAGTGAATAACTTTGCGATGTCTTAAGAAGTTTGCAACGAACCAGTGAAAGAAGATACCAAAATTTATTTCAAAATGTTTCAACAAAACTTGTACTGCGATGTTTGTGACATATATCTACAAAATTGTAAGTATTTCTTAATCTTGATACACAATGGCAAACCCACGCTACGCCTAGGGTTAATCTTTTATCACAAGAAGATAGATTTTACTTCCCTCCCCATTTCATGCGATCCATCCATACACCACAAAGAAAATATCACATTCTATCTTACCCTTTTGGCAAGCATAAAAAATTTGTAGCAAATTTAGAACTCAGCATTTTAAACATAATCAACAAGACCGTACCTGGTAGCATAATCAGTAGAATGTTGGCTCCAGGTACGGGAATGCCCCGGGTTCGATCCCGGGCAGCAACATACCAAAGTCGTTAAAAATGGTAGTGGTATAGCTCCCTTGCTAGTGCTCAAGCAAATATATTGGTAGTTCTACGACTGGTTGGCCCGGTGTCAGGATAATGTGACTGGGTGTAGTATTATGCCAGGTGTTCATGGCATGCTATACACAGTGAAGGCAGCACTATATCTGCTTCAAGTAGAAACCGTCTCCAGATAACTGAAATACTGTTGGTGGGACGATAAACCCAATAAACAAACAAACAAACATAATCAGCAGTGCAACAATTGTGTAGGATATAATATTGAAGGCTTTGAATATAGTTACAAATGCAATTATTTAACAGATTGATACCAACAAACCATGCAAAGAATCAAATTATTAAATAAACAGTTAACTTTTTATCAAAAAGATGGGCCTACTTTCAAAATCTCGTATACGGTCCAAATATTTTTTTATTAAATAAGTCAGCATTTTTTCTCTCTCTTTGAACAGGTCTGGTCTAGGTGGGTGCCGGTCACTTCTGTAAATGACCATTTCAGTAAATTGATCCTATATAAGAATTAGTCCGGTCATTTCGGTAAATAGGTAAACATATAGTATAATACTTGATGGAGAATTGGGTATGTTCATGTGTGAAAAGATCTTTCACACCTCAGCCCGAGACAGATAATTAAATCATTTATTTATTTATGAATGATCAGTCATAACTGTAATGCTTAAAATATGGTGGTGTTTTTTCCTGCATTTGTTGAACTATATTTTTCCTCAACCTAGCTGTACACATAAAAAGCACATATAATACAATGGGGCACGAGCTGCTAATGACATAGGTACATGATGGACATTACTCTGAAAATGTGCATCCTGTTTCCCTCAAGTATTATGCTATATGTTTACCTATTTACAGAAACAACTGGACTAATCTCTATATAAGATCAATTTACCAAAATGGTCATTTACCGAAGTGACCATAAACTGTTTAGGTACCCATTGACAGTTGACTACAGACCTGTTCCCTATCTTGGCAGGACCCTTTTACAATTGCAGAATTTGTCAATTTCAATAAGGCTTTCATGATACACTTACATATAAAGCCATATTTGATCAAACTACTTTTAGGAGCTATTTTCATTCAATATAATGAGCCGCAGGAACAACTAATGCCTTAATAAAACATGACATAGCTTTATAAGCTTTATAAGAGGTACATTTTAAATACAGGAATAAATAAGTTACAGGACTAGAAGGTCGCAAAACACAAACAGTCAAACAAAAAATTAAATTCATGACAGTGTAATGTCACATTTCCACTGCATTAGAGGGATGACTATTCACAGTATATTTAGATTGTTTGTAGTCCCACTGTGAATTAAAATATCAAGATAATGCGGCACCTTTAACTATTTTCTTTACTGATTTGTCTTCCTTCACCCAGAAGTGGGGCCCCACACAACGCTGTTGTCATTAAATTTGGCGGAATGTCGAAAAAATTTGACTCGGCCAGATTTTTTACATTGCAGCGGTCGTGTTTGATTAAATTGCAATACAGTAGATAATTACTATGTTCTAAGTATTCTGCACCAAACTATCCCATAACAATTGGCTCAAAAAAGATAATGCTTGTATGAAAAAACACTTTGTGTAAAATAAATAGTCAAATTAAAAGTCGATACTCAATATTAACAATCTTTTTGCAATGGTGAATATTCTTCCTGAATTTTCTGATAGGATTTGTGGATATCTGAGTCCATGGATACTTACTGCAGCTGGGGCACCCGTGGCGTAGTGGTAGAGTCGCCAATTTGTAACTCATCTGACTGCTTAGCATCTCACCGAGTTGGTTCAAGTCCCATTCAGGGCAAAGGACTTAATGTGAGAAGGTCTTCCAGCTGACATGCGATGTGTTCGTGGTTCTTCCCAGACATGTGTCAGTAGGATCTTCCTCCACCAAAAAGCTGGACGTTGCTGTAATGATCATAAATGGTCGCTGCAATGTATTTCAAAAATCCAAAACCAAATCAAACCAAACTCACTGCAGCACCAAAATCATATGTAATTATTTCTTAATTAACAGTATTAATTAATCTATTTAATATATAGTTGGTGTGTTATGATGATAAGACTTCACTCCTTATTTACCAACAGTATTTACAAGTTAAAACTGGCCCGATCAATAATGGTCATATAAACTTTTCAAATGATTTCAGTTATTATTTTTCTTTTATTTAGGTACACCATAACTTCTATTGCAAATTATGAGAATTTTCAAAAGTGTTGTGCATTTTTGTTAGCTTATCACTGACATTTTGGTATAAACTGTGACTATAGAAGGCTTAAAATTATTTTTAACTTCATCTGTAGTCAGCTTTGATCAAAGACTAATTGCATTCATTGGTCGATAGTATTGTAATAGTAGTTTTGTTTTTATATATGTATATGTATTGTTGTATAATTATATGTAGAAAAAAACAACAACACAGGGTTCGACATTAAGGCCCGACCGAACGACATTCACTAGTAGATCAGCGATCCGGTCCTAGGCTAGCTGGACCGACTGGTCATGTTCTAAATTGGACAAAGTTTGCCGAAAATCCGACTATGAATGAATTAAATGTTTAAAAAAAAAATTATAATGGTTTAGCTCGGTCAAGCTATTGAAGCTTGTCGATACAGTTTTTTTGGAAACGCGTGTGTGCTATATTTAGCGGTATAATTAGTGACAACTTTGACATGCTCATTGTCTGGTGTTTTCAGAACAAGGCTTTTTCCCCACGCACTTGTCAAATATCCAATGTCAGAATACTAATTGTTAAGCAGGATACAAATGCTTATTTATTCATCTAACTTTTTATTTTCTAATGTTAACAGAACTGTCCTATTATTATTTATACTATTTAAATAAAAATGCGAGGGATACAAAAGCACAAATACTATCTGTAATGTTGGGATCCCAAGTATTACGACAACATACTATTATATGGTTTGTTCATAACACACTGTGCGCAGATGACACAAAAATTAATTTAAGTTTGGTTTTTCATCCGACAAAAAAAAACAAAGAAGAAAAAAAAAACGAAACAAAAGAAGAAGGATGCTTAAAAAACTGTATGACAAAACAAAGCGTATAAGATCGTTTTTTTCAAAAATGAACAGATGAGTTTAGTTGCCTAGATTTAGAAGAAAAGAGCAATGTTATGTTTTGTAAGACATGTTGAGAGTATGAAGAGTGTGGATGATTTGTTGTCGGTACGGACAATTTCAGAATAAATAATATAAAAGGGCATTCTTAATGTGAATCCCATATATCTCAACAACAAAATATGATCTTAAGTACAGCTTACCACTCACTACTTTTGTTGCATTCTATACTGTGGAAATAAAGCAGGTTGACAACCAGTCAGGTGAGTAGCCTGTTCAGTTGTGTGAAAACGTCTAGTCATATAACACCCTGCCCCTCCACGCCTCATCCAACCTTTTCTTTTCTATGGACAAATCTCTGTTTATTGCCCTTTGTCCAAGTTACTGTTCTCTGCTTTACCTGCACATATCAATGTTACTTAGGGAAGGAACATTCAGGATCAACAGCTTAGTATTCTTAGAAGTTTTAGATACTGGTAAGACAAAAAATAACCAGTCCAAATGGGTGGAGCATTAATTTGCATATTTTAATTTTTATATTACCCTGGATTAGAGAAACTAGATGAAAGGAAGAAATAAATGAGAAGGAGCTGGCTGAAATGGATCTTTACTGTTTGTTTAGATTTCATGTTGTTCTAGACTTTAATCACCAGTCTTTTTTTCCAGACAATTCTTTGGAATGGCACAAAAAAGGCAAGAAGCATGAAAAAGCCTTGGAGTCGTTGAAGGAGAGGCAAGAGGCAGCAAAGTATGGAGTGTTTGTCCGCGGCTTCCCTGCCAGGACTACAGAGGAGGACCTGGTTCGGTATTTCTCTAGATTTGGAGAAGTAAATAAAGTAGCCATTGTTAAGCCAAGGGTATGTTTATTGTTTTGCTGTTTTTGTGTCAGAAGTATATCATGGTGGCTCAATAAGGGTCATAATAAATATGATTTGTTTATACTTATACTAATAGCGATGTCCAGATACTATTAAGGAAGAAAAAGCGAAAATAAATGACTTGGTAGAACCCACGGCACACATAAGATCAGCTGGAAAACCTTGACAGATTCCTTACCAGGATTCAAGCCCACATGGGGAGGGAAGGTTGAAAGCATTCTCTCAAAATAGATGTAGGACAAAATACCTCTTGTAAATTATGATTGTATTTACAAGAGTTAACTGCAAACCAAATAAAAAAAAATGTTGTAAACTGCAGAAAGTTTATAGCAGGGATTTCTGCTAAGTGAAATTACCTGAGGGATTTAGTCTGAAAATACCAAAATAAACAGAAAGGATTTATATGGAAGGGTTTTTGTTGCCCCCCCCTCCTAAATTCTATGATCCATCTTTTTTTTGTTCTTCTGGTAAACTATTTATTTAATTGTTCTTCTAGCAAAGTATACACTTATTATGCTTAACTTTATAATTAATACATAATACGTGTAATTTCTTTTTTTCTAGTCAGACATTATGAATACGTTATTTACTATCAAATGTTGACTTTATAGAAGTAAATTTTGATCTCACGTCAAATGCTATGAAGTGTTTGCTATCTGATGAGATCTGCACAGTATGAACCTATTATTGAGCTGTGTTAAATTTTTGTCTGTAAATGACATTGTTATCATATAATTTTAATTAAGTATGTGTATAAGTTCAGTCTGTATGACCGAAACTGGTAGCGCAATCGGTAGGGCGTCGGCTCCAGGTACCAGAGCCCCGGGTTCGATCCAAGGCCAAGACATACCGAAGGCGTTAACAGTGGTAGTGATAAAAGCTCTATTGCTAAGGCTCAAGCAAATATAAGGCTAATTCCACGACTGGTTGGCCCGGTATCAGGGTAATGTGCCTGGGTGTGATATCATGCCAGTTGTCCACAGCATGCTATACACAGTGAAGGCAGCACTATATCTGCTTCAAGTGGACACCGCCTCCAGGTAACTTAATTACTGTTGGTGGGATCATAAACGCAGCAAACAATCAGTCAGTATGACTTTAAGGGTTGAACTTCTTGGAGAAGTTTTTAAACATAATTTCTCATACAACAGACTGCATAATTTTGCAACTGGCATCTTCTCACAATGCGATTAAAATTGCAATTTTATCAGTTGTAGTTATTGGTAACAGTTAACAAATGAAAAAGGCCAGTGCATAATGCATGTTTTAATGTTTGTTTCAGCATGCCTATGCTATTGTTGAGTTCACAACAAAGGAGGCTGCTGCCGAGGTGTTGAAGGTCCAACACCATCGTGTGAACAGTCAGAATATAACTGTGAAGCCACGAGAAGCTGAGGTGAGTTGGATTTACGTATGAATAAAACAGTTGCTCTTCTTTCACTTAGAACTTAATTTCACTTATTACTTAATAGGGATGTAAGATAAAGCCAAAATCTTTCAGTCCAATGTTTACAAGGCCACATATGCTGCTGCCTTTAACTTAGGCTTTACTGTTATTGCATATGATGTATCTCTGTCATGATTTCATGTGGCCTCTGACAAAATTCCAAATGTCTCTTTACTGGATACCAAATGGCCTCTGACATGATACCAAATGACCTCTGACAAGATACCAAACGTCCTTTGACAAGATACCAAACGTCCTTTGACATGATACCAAACGTCCTTTGACAAGATACCAAACGTACTTTGACAAGATACCAAATGTCCTTTGACATGATACCAAACGTCCTTTGACAAAATACCAAACGTCTTTTGACAAATTTCCAAATGACCTCAGACATGATACCAAATGACCTCTGACATGATACCAAATGTCCTTTGACATGCTACCAAATGACCTCTGACATGATACCAAATGACCTCAGACATGATACCAAATGACCTCTGACATGATACCAAATGACCTCTGACATGATACCAAATGTCCTTTGACAAGATACCAAATGTCCTCTGACATGATACCTAATGACCTCTGACATGATACCTAATGTCCTCTGACAAGACACCAAATGTCCTTTGACATGATACCAAACGTCCTTTGACAAAATACCAAATGTCCTTTGACAAGATAATAAACGTCCTTTGACAAGATACCAAACGTCCTTTGACAGGATACCAAATGTCCTTTGACAAGATACCAAATGTCCTTTGACATGATACCAAACGTCCTTCGACAAAATACCAAACGTCCTTTGACAAAATTCCAAATGACCTCAGACATGATACCAAATGACCTCTGACATGATACCAAATGACCTCTGACATGATACCAAATGACCTCTGACATGATACCAAATGTCCTCTGACATGATACCAAATGACCTCAGACATGATACCAAATGACCTCTGACATGATACCAAATGACCTCTGACATACCAAATGTCCTTTGACAAGATACCAAATGTCCTCTGACATGATACCTAATGACCTTTGACATGATACCTAATGTCCTCTGACAAGATACCAAATGTTCTTTGACATGATACCAAATGACCTCTGACATGATACCAAATGACCTCTGACATGATACCAAATGTCCTTTGACAAGATACCAAATGTCCTCTGACATGATACCAAATGACCTCTGACATGATACCAAATGACCTCTGACATGATACCAAATGACCTTTGACATGATACCAAATGACCTCTGACATGATACCAAATGACCTCTGACAAGATACCAAATGTCCTCTGACATGATACCAAATGTCCTCTGACATGATACCAAATGCCCTCTGACATGATACCAAATGTCCTCTGTCATGATACCAAATGACCTCTGACATGATACCAAACGTCCTTTGACAAGATACCAAATGTCCTCAGACATGATACCAAATGACCTCAGACATGATACCAAATGACCTCTGACATGATACCAAATGTCCTCTGACATGATACCAAATGTCCTCTGACATGATACTAAATGTCCTCTGAGAAATTTCCAAATGACCTCTGATATGATACCAAATGAGACTTGCCTGTAGAATATGCAAATTAATCTATATGAACATCATGTGCAATGCATATAGCATATTTAACCAGGACCTGTTGTAAATCTTTGGAAGGATTTTTGGCATAAGTTGTTCTTTTATTAGCAAATACAGATAAAAGACAACTTTCACCTATCTACTTCTGGTTTCGTTGAGAAGTAATCTGGAAGCATTTATTTTCTTTTTTTGACAATTTTTTCTCAAAACCCCAAATTGCCAAAACATCATTTCCTAGGGCCGTAACATTTCTTGTTGTTTGACATTATTCCAGAGGGCGCAGAAGAAGGGATCTGATGATGAGTTTGACCAGTACGACCAGGGGCCATATCCACCACACCAACCCATGCATGGCGGACCCATGGGGAACATGGGGCATATGGGACATATGGGTCCAAACTACAGAGGTAACCTTGGATAGTTTATACTTTAAGTGTTTATCAAAGAATCCTGCATTTTTGTTTTCACATATAACTTTGTACATTATTTCACCTACTGAGGATAACATATCTTGGTCACAGTTTTATGTAAGTTAATGACTCATTGACCACCACAGTCCCCCCATTATATGCATTTAAATGATTGCCTCGCTATGAACTCTGTCAGGGTGTTGTTTATGACCAACAATTACATGTGAGGTATTTAACCATGTACAGTTTTGGAGATATACAAGGTTGCTGGGCTCAATTCAGCTTAAATTGTTAGTGAACAGGGCTTTTCTTTTATTTCATTTTTAATTATGTGTCTGTATTGCTCTTTTGACACCAAAGTTTCTGTTGAAAGAAAAAAAGTGTCAAAAATAAGGTTAAAATTAAAAACTTGACGCCATCTCTTTTTCAATGCCATTTAAAGTTATTTCTTCAGGTTGTTTCATGTGACATCCTGATGACTTTGTTATAAATTTATCCCCTGGGCATTACTGGCATATGATGTTTGTCATTAAAATTGTTCTTAACCCCGTACAGGTCGAGGAGGTCCTCCGAGAGGCGTGATGCCATATGGCGGCTATGGTCCCACCTCCGGTCCAAGACCTGGGCCCATGGGCCCACGGGGTCCCATGATGGGTGGCCCACGTGGCCTTATGGGTCCACGCAACCCCTACAATCAGCCAGGACCTAGCTATCCAGGTTACTATGGCAACGATGAATGGTATGAGGAACCACCATACTATGAAGAGCCAATGCTTCCACATGGTGGTGGTGGTAGAGGCGGTTTTGGGGGTGGTGGCGAAGGTGGTGGAAGAGGCTTTGGTGGTTACGAAGGAAGTGGAAGATACTTTAGTGGTGGCCGAGGCTTTACTGGTGGTGACGGTGGTGGAAGAGGTTTCGGGGGTGGTGACGACGATGGTCAGAGGAGCTTGGGTGGTGGTGAAGGTGCTGGGGGTGGTAGTGGTGGGGGTGGTAGTAGCAGCAAGAAAAAAAAGAAACAAGAGACCCCAGAAGAGCAACTGGACATGTACTATCATCAGGAACTCGTGGATAAGCTCATAAAAGTGAAGGGGGTAAGTAGAGACAGAGTTGTTATTTTGTCACTCCAAACCAGTAAAATCCTGTATACAGTATTTCATTTAGTTTTTTCATCTTTCTTTTTCATAGTTTAATTCATCTGATCAGCTTCTTTGCTATGGCTTAATTGTGATACAACTAACATCCACTGGACCAAACACAAAAGTTGTCAAATTGTAGAATTTGTAAAATCTTAACATTCACTATTATAAACCAGCCATCATTTTGTTGTAAATAAATGTAAGATGACAAAAAACTTGCTTTCTTCATCCTACTCCAGGTACAAAAAGATTGTTTTGTTATATTTCTTCTGTTTTAGGTACAGAACCAGTTGGATTGGCTATGTCAGACGCTGCAAGTGACGGCAGAAGAGGCTCAGACAAAGTTTGCACTGTGTGAGAAGCTGCAAGAATGTTTGGGGCGCTTTTTTCCAGGTCAGGTTTTGTGCTTAGATCCTTAGGTTATGGGAGAAAATTGCATTTTATCTTACTTTTAGTTTGTTTGGTGCTTATTTGGTTTTTTCCTCACCAAATGCTTTGTCTGTCGTTATGTCCATCTTGCCAACCTTTCTCAGAAAGTTACCAAACAGTTGTTTTTGCAACGTGACAGTGATAGATAGCTGTAGTGGGAATTGGTTCACACAAGAGCAGGTTTTGTGAAAAACTAAGCCATAGTATATGATATACAGTCAAACGTTTGCTCTTGGTCATCTGGTATGAGTGCTGACTATGATATAAGCGATCAGCATAGGTCCTTTTAAGCAACCTGGGTCCGTATTCACATAAAAAACTCAAGTTTAAATTCAACTCTGTTCAAGATGAAACTCAACTCAGACATAAGTTCCATTTTTTAGACTCAACTGAGTTTTTGACTTGAGTCGTGTTTACCAAAGCGACTTAAGTCTGAACTCAACTGAGTTAAATTTTCAGACTTAACTCTAAATATTGACAGTGTTTATGCGACGGAGTCGACTCATAAAATCGGCCATATTTGAGTTACATTTAATAATTTGAGATACCTCTTAAGCTGACTCAAATTATCAGGCTCAACTCAAGGATTTGAGATGGCTAATTGAGTTGAGTTATTTTGTGAAGTCCAATTTAAAAACCAGACTCAACTTCAGTCAGATTTTGAGTTTAGTTGCAAGATCAGACTTAAGTTTTGTTTGTGGTGTAATTAACAGTCACACATCTGTGAGCAGCAGTCAGCTGTTTATTGACTTGTCAATCAATTATTTGACAAAGATTTGTATTGATTTTTGGTTCAATTATTTGTTGTTTTTTTTTGCTTGTTTTGTTGTTGGGTACATCACTCTGACACAATTATGGTCATATTGGCAACATCCAGCAAATTACTGGTGGCAGACACTACCCAGATTTAGGTCTGGGTAGAACCACTGCCACAGGTTTGCTGGAAAATCTCCCCACATGAATGTTCTTACCTTGAACGGGACTCAAACCCAGGTGGTAAAGGGCTGAGGAGTATCAAGTCAGCAACTGTAACCAATGGTCGTAATAAGCGTTAACCTGACATCAGAAAAAATGTAAGATTTTCTCTCGGGCCTAACATTCACTTTTAAAAGTTAAATAGAAAAAACAATAAAAAAAAACCCACCCTGATTTGTTTATATTTTAGGATGCACCGTTAACCAGTTTGGTTCCTCAGTCAATGGGTTTGGACTGACTGGATGTGACATGGACATATTTCTGGATCTTTCCTCCATGCACAGCCGCACGTGGGAGCTGCAGGTGGGTGGATAACATGGTTGCAAGTCAGGTTTACTCTTAATTTCTATGATAGGCATGTAGCATTTTACAGGACTCCATGATTCAACAAATACTTTTCAAACTGATGAATATTTTTATGTATGTATTAAAATAAAAATTTCAGTATGGGAAAAGCTCCTTTTATCACTGAGTCCATTTAGATGCTTGATATATTGTTGTCTTTGGGATTAATCGACTCGTTTAATTTCATCTTGTATAAGAAAAAAGCAGTTCATGGAATAAAGATAGTTTCTACATCAGTGAAGATCCCTTATCTTGGATGGCAGCTTCAAGGGATTTTAAGATTAGATGTATAGAAGCATTAATTTTATTTTATTTTAATTTCTTCACTTGTGGTCCAAAAATTAAAATCTATACACCATTGGAAATCTCTTGAAATTCATATTTTAGAATACAATATTTTTAAAATTGATAAATGCACAAACATTTGGTACACAAAAAGAAATTATTGACTCATTCTTAAACAAAATGAAATGTGTATCTTTATTGTATTTTTTTCCCCCTTTTAAACTGTCAAAATATAGATTTGATATTTAAGATACTTCATAAAAGCTGTTAAATGTGATATAAAATTCAGTGAAATAGACTGGAAAATAAAAACACAGTGGTGAGTTTAATATAGCACATATTTCCAGATTTGGCCTGCATTAGCTTCTACCTTCAAAGATGGCTGCCTTAAACTGTCTTGTCAGTGCCTATGACATCACATGGAAACTATCTATTGACCTGACATTGGTGTGTGGAACTATTCCAATTAACAGAATATAAGCAAAGGATCTTGTTTTCAAGAAGACTTTTGTTCTAACTAGCTGTACTACATGGGCTGATACATTTAAAAGGGTTTAACATCACCATATTTGTGTTTGTACATAGAAAATTACAGCAGCTTGTGGTAAATTTAAAAAAAAACAACTATACATTCATGCTTTCATGGCTAAGAGTTCCTGACTCGAAATTGAAAGGAAGCGAGTGTAATATCTGGCAACAGAAAACCATGAGATGTCAGTCCGCAGACAAGACTTTCTACTGCACATTGCCCTAAGTAGTTAATGTGCAAAAACTGGTTTTACCCAGAAGTCATCAGTTCAGATTGATTAATATAAGTTCAAAGAACTTGTGTCACAATTTACTGTTACTACGTGAGTTTGAACTCGACACAATTTTATCTTGACAGCCTATTCGTCTTCCGTATGTGCGAGACTTTAAGCGGCTCAAAGACAAGGAGTGGGGTCCCTTCATCCCTAGTGACTTGGAGCCTCTCTCCGTAGGAGACCAGTGTAAACTTATCGTCCGTATCCTTAGCGACAACATGGAAGGTGTGTCAGACGTTAACATGGTCCTGAATAACCGCTGTCCAATTGTCCGCTTCAAGTACTCTGGTTTGGACACCAAGTGTGACCTCTCTATTAACAACAAGTAAGTTTTTGTGTGTCGGGGGTGTTTTTTGAGCAAAGATTACTGGTAACAAAATATTTGAAACAAGAAGTCTTTTGTTTGAATGATAGATGTACACCAACCTTCAGAAAAGAGAAATTGTACATTGATCCATGCTCTTTGTTATTGCTGTTGTCTGCTCACAAGATATCTTTCAATGGAGATAAAAATGTTAGTGGTATAGCTCTCTTGCTAACTTTCGAGCAAATTTAAGGGTAGTTCCACAACAGGTTGACCCGGTGTGAGGATAATGGGACTGGGTGTAGTATCATGCCATTTGTTCAAGGCATGCTATAAACAGTTAAGGCAGCACTATATCTGTTTCAAGTGGATACCGTCTCCAGATAACTGAAATACTATTTGTGGGACAATAAATCCAATAAACAATCAAAATTTGCTATAGGTAACTCTTGTATGTAGATAGCATTTGACTTTGTTTTTACATCTCTAGATAGAACTGTTTCATCATGCTGATATCTTTACATTGTGTATACTTTACACACTGAAGGTTAAGATTTAGAATGTTTGCTTTTGAGTACTTTTTATGGGGTAAATGAATTACCACTCTCTGATTGGTTAAAAAAGGCTGGTATGGGGCAATCCATTGCTCTGTCTCATTCATTTCAGGTATTTTGACTCACACATACAATCTTTAAGTTAATCTGTAAAAATTGTTCACTTAAACCAAATTCTGTGTTGCTTCACTGCGATAGCATGTTATGAAAACCAGATATTGTGTCACAATATCCCGATATAAGAAATGACCTTTAAAAACTGACTGTTAATATGCCAGCTTTATCATTACCAACTTCAAGGCATATTACATTCATAGAAGATTGAGCATTGCTTTCTTTTGCTTTTTAAAAAAAGGTCCTGTGGCTTTCAAATTGGGGGAAAAAGCATGTAGTCTCAAAATTGGGAAAATTTTCAAAACAGCTCTATTATGAAAATACAAACAGTTTGACTAGGTTTACACAGCATAGCACCATTCCTGTCATAAATAATATGAATAGCTAATAAAAATAATTTCTCCTTTACAGAATAAGCATCTTTTTTATGCACTTTTTTTCACATAGTATTGCAAATTATGCAACATTTTGCTTCGTTACCAAACGCTTGCAGAAGAAAAGCTTTCTGATCACCCTGATCTCTTTAGTAAATGCAGGTATCATGATACGGTCGACATCAGCGTTCATTGGAACGAAAGAAAATGCCATCGATAGCGGTATTTCTTTTTTGTCTTGTGGTGTTTTCTTTCCACAATAATTATGTTTTATACATATGATATTGAAGTATTTTAGGGTTGAAATATTTTTTAGGGGAAAAAATCATCTATTTCTATTGCCGATATTTGACTAAAATTGTAGGCAAAATAAGTGAATGTTGAGATATACTTTCATTTTTGAAAAATGTGAAGGCATATGCCTACAGTGCCTTATAGATGCTTGTGAAGACATGAAGTATGTCTTGACCCAGGAATAAACTGGGTACATCAGTCTTTTTTAATTGAAATTTTAGTAGTAGCTTTTCATTTATCATATTTAGCTAAACAGCTAAAAACTGACAGCATGATTTCCTTAAAACGACCATCTTTAGAAATTTGCCTGTGTCCTTTATAGAATGGTAACAAGGCGGTATATGTAAAGCCGGTCATTTGGTTAGTGTGACTATCCTTGCTTTTTCTGTTTACAAACAATATCTCCTGATTTGATGTTTATTTGGTTTGTAAGTATCCATATTATCAAATTACAGATCAAGTTCAAGATTAGCTGTAATTTATTTAATATTAATGAACTAATGGACTTTTCTTTACAAATTTTGACAACATTTTAGCTTCTGTTGTAATCTGTTCAATGACTTTTGAAGGACTCTGATTTAATTCAAAGTTTGGTTTGAATGAATATAAAAATAAAGATTGATTTCAATTTGGTTCCTTAAAGCTAAATGCAGTAATGACACTCTGTTGACATTTTGATGATAAATATCAATGTCTCTTCTATAATTTTTGAAAATCTTGTTTTTTTTCATTTCACATTTAGAGGAAAGGTGTATGAAAACTAAAAATTAAGTTTTATTAAGATAGCAATACATTCAAATTTGTTGTATCTTTAGATGCTCAGTGTCACCAATTTTGAATGTAAATCTTTTGTTTCTGTTCAATAACCTTTGATAGCCATGATTCATGGGATTAACAGTGTTTAGGCTAGAGCGCACCTTTGTGGGATTGGCGCAGAATTCTTAGAGTTGGCGCACATTTTTTAACTGAACGGGTCATTTTAGTGCACGCTAATAAAAGTAAAGAATAAATAAAACAGAAAGAAATACTTCTATTGTTGTATCAAACAATCGTAATTCTAAGCCTAGCTTGTACACAAACGAGTATCTGCTAAAAATATATTGACTCGTCATTGCTTGTTGAACTAAAAACAACTGTATTGGATTGACTTTATATGCATTAGCAACTTCCGGTACGAACAACAACTCTGTTGATCATAATTAATAAACACTTCTCATTTTATTATGTGGTATGCGTTTTTTGCGATGTCTGCTACTAAAAAAAAACATTTTGGTGAGGGGTTTTTCATCTTCTTAAATGAACCACTGATTATAAAATTGACCCACTGTTTTCAGAAGTGATGGGTCAAATTGGCCTACTGCTTTGAAGTTCTAGCCTAAACACTGGATTAAAATTAAAACTGATAAAATGCATATAACCCTGAATTAGTGTAATCGTCCCCTTAATTACTTAGTTACTTATAATCAAATGTTGGGTAAGTTGCAGCATAATTTTAATACATACGTTGCTTTCCTCCTTTTTTTTTCTTAATGTATTTTATGCAGACTACTGGTATTTGACCTAATGTCATATTCATATTTTCCATGGGTTTTTAGCACCACTTTTTAATGAAGAAAAAGAGGAGGTATTGTCATACCACTCTTGTCAGTGGCATTATATCCATCAAAGATACCTATGTCAAACCTAAAATACTTTTTTTATTTTCTGTGTCTGTTAAGATGTCAAACCTAAAAAACTTTTTTATTTTCTGTGTCTGTTAATTTTTTGGTTTAAGTTAGTAACAGATAACATCAACATTACATGCTTTTCAACATCTCTGATTAAATTTCAAAATATTCACCATTCACATTATATAACATTGCTGCTGGTCTTTTCCTACATCGTGTTAGTAAGTTAGTCTTAATGAATCTAAGCAAGTGTTTGAAACCCAATTATCCCATGTTTTGTATGCCGTGAAGTGCAGCATATAGCAGTCAAATTGTCCATCACTTAGTCAGTTCATCCCTGGTTCATAAATACGCTCAACCATTTTCTCAGTCATAACTTTGATATAATATATACTATTAAACATAATCATTTTACAGACATACTCTCAAAGGTGTGTCACACATAACATTTACAGCTGCAACTATTAAGGTCAAGGTTATGTTTAAGGTCATTGCCACTTATGCTAGATATTAATGTTTCTGCCATGTTTTTGGTCATTTTTGTCATTTCTCAAAATGAATTCAATTAAATTTAAATAATACTGACTTACATTTGACGGTGTGTTAGTATACCGTTTGCAAGTGCAGCCCTTAAGGTCAAGGTCGTTTGTAAGATCATTGCATCTTCATATAAATTTCAATGACATTTCTTGTTTAAATTAGTTAATTATATCCATTATACACACATAATCCTAACTTTTACATGAGATCATTCATTAGGTGATTGCAGTTAATGAGGAAACAGCACTAGTTCTTAGCATAATTGCTTGGCTAAGACAAATACTGCAGATCCAGATCATACCACTCCTGGTTTTTTCTGCTGAGTCTAAAATAATAATACTTGTTACCTTTGCATGTCGGTGTAAGCAAATAAGTAATTTCGTGTATTACAGTACTTATTAATAAATGTAACGTAATAAGGGTTTGTATTTGAATTCTGCTCATGTTGTAGCTGACCTGCTTTAATAAATTGATTAAACAACCCTTGTTCTATGTTTCTCCTCCACAGAATGGCCCTACAGAACACGAAACTGCTGTATTTGTATAGCGTGCTGAACAGTAGGGTTCGACTACTGGTGTACGCTATACGATATTGGGGCAAGGTACGTCCCGTGGCATTACACAGACCCAGGCCCATACTGCACAATGAGTGCACACTTCCTGTCCGCATGACAGGGAGAAATAACAACAAAACAGTGCATAAAGTTAATTTAGAACTAGATTTTTTTTCTCACATACAACAAGGGCCTGGTCTGGTGGGCCACAATTCAAGAAGTTAGATTAAACTAAGGCAGTTCTTCAAATTTTTCTGTGGCTGTCTGTGTGTTTAAACATTCTTTGTTAATGATTTTGAGTGCCCTTTAGCAGGCATTCCAACTCTTAGGTTTAGAATTTGAGGTTTGTTGTTTTGGGATTGGGATGTTATTTCGAAACCTGAAAACAACTTTAATTGCAACTAAATAAAAAAAGAAAGAAATGGAAATTTAATGTTTCTTTGTGAGACATATTTGAAAAACAGTGATTAAAGGTAAGTAATGTGACTGTTTACATTTTTATTGACTGTTAATAACTGTTAGTCAATTAAAAATATATAAATCATTTATACCTAACAATTGTTTACTTTATTTGGAGCCTTTTCTGTATAGATTATTTGTATGCTTATGATAAATAAATTCAAAAACTTTATTTAAGAGATAGAAATATACATTGGAGTTGGACCATGTTATTTGTTTTCTATTTTTGGCATATAGTTTTTTCTTCTTCACTGTTTGTTATCAGACAACCTATATGTTTACATGGAAGCAGCAAACCTGATCATGACCTGCCAAATCTAAACCTCCAAATATGATCTAAACCTGCCATATCTGATATAAACCTGTCAACATTTGATCTAGACCTGCCAAATCTGGTCTATACCTTCTAAGTCTGATCTATACCTTCCAAATCTGATCTGTGCCTGTTAAATCTGATATACCTTCCAAGTCTGATCTGTGCCTGCCAAATCTGATCTAAATCTGATCTATACCTTCCAAGTCTGATCTGTGCCTACCAAATCTGATCTATACCTTCCAAGTCTGATCTGTGCCTGCCAAATCTGATCTAAATCTGATCTATACCTTCCAAATCTGATCTGTGCCTGCCATATCTGATCTATACCTGCCAAATCTGGTCTATCCATGCCAAATCTGGTCTATCCTTGCCAAATCTAAACTAAACCTGCCGAATTAGATCTATACATTCTAAATCTGATCTATACCTTCCAAATCTGGTCTATAACTGCCAAATCTAACAAGCATTTTGATATGTTCATTGTGTTTTTTATCCTTAACCATAATACCAATTCATGTTATCCCTCTTAGTCGTAAAGACCTTCATTTAAGATTGTCAGTCCTCAATCCTTACAGTATGTGACCTTTGAAAATATATAACCTTTAAAAGTCTGTGACCTTAGAATTCTGTAATTTTGACCCATGACAATCTGTGACATTTGACTATCTGACATTAGACAATCATATGATCCTGAATGTCTGTGAACTTTGGTACTCAGCGACCTTTGAAAATATATGACTTTTAAGAGTCTCTGACCTTGAAAATATTTAACCTTAAAAAGTCTGTGACCTTGGAATTATGTAACTTCAACCTTTGACAATGTATGACAATTGACAATCTGACATTGGCCAATCATTTGATCCTGAAGGTCTGTGAACTTTGGCAGTCAGTGACCTTTGAAATATATGACCTTTATAAGTTTGTGACCTTGAAAATATGTAACCTTTAAAAGTCTGACCTTGGAATTATTTTTCTTCAACCTTTGACAATGTAAGACAATATGATATTGGCTAATCATTTGATTCTGAAGGTCTGTGAACGTTGACACTCATTGACCTTGAAATTGTTGACCTTTTACTGTAAATGTCAGTAGCCTTTTAAGCTTCTTGACATTTGTGACTTAAAACATTACAGATGAAGGGTATCGCTGGGAACATGCAGGCGTCCACGAAGCTGTCGAACTATGCCCTCACGATGATGGTTCTGATCTACCTACAGAATGTAGAGCCGCCTGTCCTTCCAACCATTGAAAAACTGGCTGAACTCAATGGTGAGAAGGAAGCATGACAGCTTCTTTTTATTGTGAATTTAGAATGATATTTGTTGTAAATTAAAAGTATATTATTTATTGTTTATTATTGAGTAAAATTCTCTTACAATATAAGTTGGGAAGTTCGTCAATTAGACATCTGGATTCAATGTAATGCGGCTCTGTCTGGGTTTGTTACTTTCACTATACTTGAACTGCTATAACAGTGTAGGAAGTACTCTTTCTTTTGTAACTAAAGATTATCTCTTTATATATTAAAGAGATAGTTTGTGAAGATACCAAACCTACCATAGCTCAAGTGGTAAAGCGTCGCAGGTTCAACCCCCGGCCGGGTCATTAAAGTTGGTAGTGGCTTCCTGCCTGAAGTTCGGGGCTAAGGGGACGGCATTACACCTGACTCGTCGTTGTCAGTATAATGGACTGGCCGGGTTCAGTCCCTGGTCACCTCATAAGTGCCCCTGTGCTATAATGATAGAAATGTTGATGCACAGTATCGGCAAGAATGCCAGCAAAATCCCAATCCCATCCCAAACCAACCTACAAACAAGCCTGCTGCATTTGTTTCAGGTCCTGATAATCATGTTGTCATCAATGGCTGGGATGCCACTTTTGCCATGGACTGGCAGCTGATTCCACAGTCCAGCAACACACAGACTGCAGGTACAGTTTGTTTTGCAGCCCTTACAGACATTAAATGCTTTCATCGTCTGTCAAGGTTTCTGAAATTTTGTGAAAACTTCACCTCCTGGACCACAGATTGGAATATCAAAACATCTGACATGCTTAGTCTGGTTTACTTAATATACTAGCAGTTGCCCATGGCCCTATTTCAGTTTGTCATCTGGATACAGTTCTGGTTTGTATACAAATAGATAACATAGTTGCTACTGGTATCTATGAGTGGTCCATGGGTTATCGGTATTTACACATTGTCACATGATTGAGGATTTCTTATGTTTGTTTTCTTTTTTGTGACATCACACCTAGGCACATAGGCTGAGCAGAACCAAGTTTATTGTGTGCTGCAGTGTAAATATAAATTATGTATGTATATTTCTGACTTCTTTTTATTATCTTCAGCGAAGATGGTATCTGAGTGGTTCTAATGGGGTGCTTTACTTTGCTGTGAAAGTACTATGTAATGCTCATTTACTTACATATCATTTTCAGCTGAGCTGATGTCCGGATTTTTCTCTTACTGGAGTGCGTTCAACTTTGCTGAACTTATCCTGATCACAAGATCTGCCACTGGGGTCATGTTCACAGATTTCTTCGATAAAACCAAGATGCCAGATCATCGCATGAAGTCATTTAAGGTTGCAGTTTTACACACAATTTATTATTTATCAGTTCTGAATTCATCTTTCTATTAAAACCAGAATATTATACTTTTTGAGTTTATTTAAGATTAGTTTAGGACATTTTTAAGTTTTTGAATTTCATTGTCCCCAGTACCGAAAAGTTCGCGTATTCAATAGAACCTTGGCTTCAGGTCTTAAAGGCGCCAGGTTCAAACCCAGGCTTTGACATACCAAAGTCATCAAATATGGTTGTAGTATAATGCCCTTGCTAATGATTAAGAAAATATAAGGGTAGTTCCACGACTGGTTGGCTCGGTGTCTTGACTGGCTGTATAGTGTTCTGCCAGGTATTCACAGCATGCTGTACACAGTAAAGGCAGCACTATATCTGCTTCGAGTTGACACCATCTCCAGATAACTGAAATACTGTTGGTGGGAAGATAAACTCTACAAACAAACAAATGAAACCATGATTGATTCACACATGAAGTGTTAAAAGGTTCTAGTTTTATATTTTGGTTCTTTGTGGGGTGAAGGTTTTACCCTGATGTGCAGACATTTCTCTGTCACAAAGTATAAACATGGGTCTCTGCATAGAAATATGTAGTAACTACACTTTGTTTACATTTTGTTACCATACAAAACTGAAAACATACCATTATACCATGTTCAAATTAAAACAACATGTATACACACTTAATATTATATACTTTAAAGCATTGGCTTTTCAATTCAAAGATGTCTGTTTTGTAAATTGTAAAGTTTTGCCTTTTTAACACCAAGTGAATGCAGACCCATGTCATATCGTTCAATCTAATTTATTTCCCCCATTTTTAATACTAATTTGCAACTACATGGAATAAATTTTATCAATAACGACTGGTTGCATGCTGAGTGTAATGGCGGCATATGGTAGTGGTTTTATGGTTATATCTGTGCCAGTTGAGGAAATGAAATCATATGAGTTTTGATAATGTACATATATAAGAAAATTATCCATAAAATAATATACGCATGAGTTTTGAAAATCATAGAAATGACTGATTGTAATGAAAAAATAAATGTGAAATTTATTATTTCAATTCCTTAAGGTTTCATGTAAAATGGCACTAAATTGTGCCCTAAACAAACTCATCACAGAATATTGTAGTCTTTATTTTTTTTTCTTATTTATGTGCCACACATACATTTTTTTGCTCACTCTTGAGCAAATTGTTCGTTCAACTCAAGAATACCTCCTATTAATCATTCATACTTGCAATGGTTACTCAAAAGTTGGTCATGCGATAAAGACTACTTGAGCTACTTGTGAATCGTGACTTATCTATTAAGCTATTAGGCTCCCACTTAGGCAGGCAGGGTTTACGGAAATCCCATGCTGACTTGTCTTACACGGGAAATTTCATTGTCAAACAAGAGGAATTTTTCATCTATTTTTTCCGTGGACAGGTTATTATTTGTTATGTAATGTGTTTCATATAAAGAATTTTTTGTTAAAAGTTCATTTCAACTCAATAACATAGTGGAAATTGGCATTAGGAATGGTTGGCTGACGTGTTCTTTAAAAATCATTTGAAATGTGGCTGAATGCATAATAAAAGAATAATCAAAATATATCCAAGTTGTTTACTTGCTATGCATATTGAATGGGTGCATATCACATGGAAATTTCAATCAATATTAATAAATATCAAGACAAATGTAGTTTTGTGATGATTAAGTCGATTATTAAAGCCAACTTGCCTGTGGACAAGTTGACAAAATAAGGATTTCCTGGGCACGCATGGGGTAGTGGTAGAGTCACTGATTTGCAACTCCTCTGATTAGCCTCTCACCACGTGAGTTCGAGTCCTGTTCCGGGTGAAGGACTTAATGTGAGAAAGTCTTCCAGCTGACTTGCAGTGCGCCGGTTCTACCCAGACATGTGTCTGGGATCTTCTTTCCCCAAAAAGCTGGACATTGCTATAATGATCATAAATGATTGCTACTAAAAACAGACAAATACTAAATGTAAGGATTTCCACACTTGTACCTGTATTTTTGTACAATTAAGTCTATACCGGCTACAATAGTTCAAGTGGTAGAGCATCGGCTTGTAAATCGGTTGGTCGCGGGTTCAAACCCCGACCGGGTCAAACCAAAGACTTTAAAGTTGGTAGTAGTGGCTTCCCTCCTAACGCTCGGGGCTAAGGGGATAGCATTACATCTGACTCGTCAGTGTCAGTGTAATGGACCGGCCGGGTTCAGTCCCTGGGCACCTCATCAGTGCCACTGTGCTATAATGATAGAAATGTTGATATACATTATCGGCAAAAAAACAGCCAGCAAATCCCAATCCCTGTTAAGCATGAATAAATCAAGCATATTTAAATAGTTAAATGGCAGATAAGAATCTTAAAAATGTTGAAATAACTCTGCATGGTTGTTGGAATAGGTGTTTTACTTAGTAAGTTAAAAGAAACACATTATCTTTCATTTTGATATGTATAAATGAAAATTCATCTCCGTGCTCAACATTTCAGGTGGCAGCCATCAACATTCAAGATCCGTTTGTGCTCAACCACAATATCACGGTGAATGTTAATGACAAGATGCGAGAGAAGATTCTGCGAGAGCTCCGTATAGCTGCCGTCAAAACTTCTGCCTGGGGAGGTGACATGAGTAACAACAGTGGAGTAAGTGGATTGTATTACAAAAAGTTGAATGTGTTTGCTAAAAAAACAAACAATTGAATTTGTTTAAATATGAACAAATCAGTAAATGTGAACTTTTGTTAAACTTAAAAAGCAGGAAGATTATAAAACATGATTTAAAAGTTTTTTTATGACAACTTTATCTTTTGAAAAAGTTGATTATATAATGGGAACTACTTGTCAGGTGAGTAACCAGCCCCAAATGGATGTCTTTTGTTAACCTTTGTCACTCATCACTCCAAACTAAACATAAAAATTATGTACATGGTGTAGGTAAATTTTAATAAAGAATTCTAGGTTTGAGTCTCGGTCAGGGCTAGAGCTGTCCATATATACAGTGCTTGGCCAATAATATTCATTAAAAGACGTTAACAACTTGCGCGTTTTAGTGGAGGGTGTGTTTTTCAAATGCAAAATATGCAAACTGTTTAACAAAAAATATCACTGTGTTTACCTTAATATTTGGTCATATGACCCTTCAAGCGAATTACGCTGGCTAATCGTATGGGTATTGATTTGTAGAGGCTCTGGATATACTCTGTGGGTATGGACTGCCAAATTAACTCCAGGCGATCAAAAAGTTTGTCGGTGTTTTTATGTTGTGAGCACTAGCCTGCAGCTTTCTTTTTAAATACAGCCACACATTTTCAATAATGTTTAAAGTCTGGCGACTAGGGCGGCCAACTTATTGTCTTTAACCTATTACTGGCCATGTATCTTTGCACCACACTTTGCACCTGGTGGCAGGGGCATTGTCATCTTGAAATACACAGTCATTGGAAGGGAAATGTCTGCCTTATGACAGGCCAAAGATGTTCTTCGAGAACCTGAATATATTTCTCCGCATTGATATTTCCGTCAACCTTCGCTAGTGTACCGATGCCATGGATACAAATACAACCCCATACCATAGCTTTTACCGGGCACTGCTCCCGTCGTTTCACAAGTTCCGGTCTCCAACCTTCTTCCTGTTTCCTCCAAACATAAACACAGTGATCCTGTCCGAGACGAACTTGACTTTCGTCAGAAAAAATAACATACCTCCAAAGGTTCTCTACAGTCCTCCATCTCTTACCCCGGCACCATTCAAACCGCTTCCTCCTGTTCCTGACCTTGACGACAACCTCCTTATAAATAACCTTTCAATAACAAGAAAAGTTAAGTCTCCTTCTCACAGTCCTTGCACTCACTTTCACATCCTGTGTCTCAATAAATCTGGCCGTAATTTCCTTCAAAGGAGACTTTCTGTCACTATTTACAAGGCTTTCTAATATGCACGCACCTTGGCCGTCGATCAAACACTTCCGTGGTTTTCTTTTCAAATTTTCCGCGCTACCAGTACAATTAAACTTTTTCACAATATAATCCACTGTAGATCTACTAATATCCAATAGATCACTAATAGCACTGATCCGTTTACCCTGCTGGTACATTTTTACAATGATCGATTTGACACTGGGGGTCAATTAACGCCCCTTTTGACCCATGTTTAAGAAAGTAGTCACACGCGAGATAGTTTTGAAACAGACGACTAAAATTTACATGTACATCAATTCCTGGAACTGTGATCTATTTTTGGACATCATGACGTAACAGTCAGTACACTCAGTTTCCTATTATTAGCTTTCAAAAAGAGCGCCTAACTTGAGTGTCATGATGATGTAACGCAAATAACAAATATAAGTGGCCACGTACTGTATGTTGCTTTTTTTTTCTTCTAAACATAAGGAGAGCATTTCCACTCACCTGATTTGTCAGCATTGCCATAATGGTCAGGTTGAAGTTAATTGCAAGTAACATCAAACCTGTACATGTATTTCAGTTGCGTAGTTTAGAATGAAACTTCACGTTTCTACAAAATGATCATACCTATATATAATCAAGTTTGATAGTCCCAGGTTAGAATTTCATAATTTCATAAAGTATTGCCCATGGTTTAACCAAGAATATGTGGGCACATATGCATTAGAGCTTTCGCAGTATACCGGTATATTGCGATACGGGTTAAGTCAATACAGTACCGCCATACACAATGAACGTAATGGTTTTTACGATATTTTGTACCATTTTGTGCATCCAAAGTCAAAGATGCTCATATTCATGTAAATCAATTGCTGATAATCTCCTAAAAATGTAGTCTTACATTAAATGCATGGTAGAGGAGTTTTTGTCTTAACTGCATGGGAAATGCGGTGTGCTTGATTTGTCTTTGCGGTATTCCTTTTAATAAAAGATTTTAAACTAGACATTGGCTTTTGATTTGACAATGTCATTCCTGGACTTAAAGGCATCTCGAAAGGAATGTGGTATCCCACTGAGCCAGGCCCCGACCTACTGTGACCAGACCTGCTAATTGCTGGTCATCACTGCAGGGAGTCTTTAGCCAACATAGTACTAATCTGTCACAGTAAAACCTCTGAGGGGTTAATGCATAACTAAATTACCTGCTAGTATGGAAGTGAGACAGTAGGATAGTTTTACAGAAAGCCATATACATTAATGTTAAGTGATAATGTGGATTGTTTACTGTATAATCGCTTACATATTCTTTATTGCATTAATTACTAGGTGTTCATTTTGTTACTGCATGATTATGTATTTATTTCATAGTTAAATATTTGATTTTGAAAATACACGAGAGATACAAGTGTTAGTATTCAAAATGACTTAAAATGAGTCTGAATAAAATTATTCTGACAATGAATGACTTTTTAAATTGCTTTTGTTAGAAACGTTTCGGTACAAAGAAAACAAATAAAGATTTACATATATATATATAAATCTTTGTTTTCTTATATATATATATATGTATATATATATATATATATATATATATGTATATATATATATATCTTTATTTGTTTTCTATATATATATATGATTGCGTAATTGGTATATTCACAACTGTTTCCTTTACAAACTGTGAATGACTATGTTCAACCCCCTAATATAGCTTACATACACTTGGATCTTGAACCTGTGTGACAGACACATCGTTACAGACTGTGGCAGCCTGGTTTATCAGAAAACAGATGCCCTCACATGCTGGGTGGGGCAATAAATGGGGGGGGGTCACTTATATAAGGGTTTTGAGATGCCTTTAAGAAAAAGGAATGTTACATTGAAACTTGAATCAATTGGAATTAAAATTTACTAAAAGTAGACACATTAGTATAGGATAGATCGTTGCAGAATATTTAGAACATTATCATTGCCTTTTGTTTAGCAGTTTAATCGAACGCAACGGTTGCAAATTGCAAAAAAATTTGGCTGAGCCGATTGATTTTTCAAAAGAACGCCGAATTAAATTCAAAAAGGTGTTGTGTTGGGCCACTAAAAGGTAAAGGATGACGAATCTACAAAGAAAATTGTTGCAAGTGTCACATTTTGTTGACATTTTGATGCGCATGTAAGATACAGTGGAAGTTATACCAGCCTAAATACATTCCTGAATCGTCATCATTCGCAGACTTAACTGGTTGCGTCACACTACACTGTTGTGATTTTTTGCAGTTAATTTATTTTTTAATTGTTTTTGCTTTGCTACCTTCTAGTCCTGTTACTTTCATGTTGCTGTGTTAACCTGTTACACAGCTTATAAAGCTTTGTCATATTACACTTGGGCATTTGTTGTTCATTCTGTTTGCTATAAGTTTGTGTAAAGCTCTTTGTAATAGTTTTGATTAAATATGGCAATATATTGAGGTACGTATTGCAATACGCTCTATATGTATCGCAATATGTCATGGTACACTTCAAGCGTATCGTGACAGCCCTTATATGCATACAGATCAAAGATGTGCCTGCAACAAATATCAAACTTACGTCATAAGAAAAGCATCATGTTGCCCTGTGACATCTCTTGTTGTTTTTAATACCTGAACTGTTGCTCGTATCATCCATTAAAAAAAAAAAACAATGAAAAATCCTAAAATTATTTTGGCATTACCTCTTCTTTATGTAACAGGGAGGTGACCTGATCCACTTGTTGAGTAGTGAAATCCCTGATTTGATCCTCCAAGAAGAGCAGGAGAAACAGTCTCAAACGATGGCAAAGGGACGCATGCCAGCCCGCAAGGACGGCGAGTTCATGTTTGAGGTAAGTGGGGTACATGTGTTTTGCATTAAGAGCGTGATACACATATTTGAGACTAGTGATTAAGACGCACATTGGGGGATTTGGATGAGAGAGAGTGCATTCATTGAAAAGTGGTTGAATTGGCAATTTGTAACTCCTCTGACTGCTTAGCCTCTCTCCACTTGGGTTTAGGTCTTCTGGGGTGAAGGACTTCATGTTTGAAGGTCTGTCAGGTGACCTGCAGTGCATCGGTGGTTCTACCAGACATTTGTCTGGGGTCTTCCTCCACCAAAACAGCTGGATGTCACAATAATGATCATACTTGGTTGCTGCTATGTAATAAAAAAATAAGTTCCAATGCTGGCGAGGAATGCATACCAACCTCAAACCTCAATGCGTCATGTAATTATGGACACACCTGCTTGAGCTAAGGAGGGTATACAATGTGACGTGTTTAAAGTACAGTAAGATATAAGTGTTCAACTTAATTGGGATAGCACATGTTAGGAATTGCAGATACAAGTGTTGAGGTCACTTTGTTTGAGGTGACATGAAGAGATATGTTGGAGGTAACATGAAGAGATATGTTGGAGGTGATATGAAGAGATATGTTGGAGGTGACATGAAGAGATATGTTGGAGTTAACATGAAGAGAGATGTTGGAGGTGACATGAAGAGATATGTTGGAGGTAACATGAAGAGATATGTTGGAGGTGACATGAAGAGATATGTTGGAGGTAATATGAAGAGATATGTTGGAGGTGACATGAAGAGATATGTTGGAGGTAACATGAAGAGATATGTTGGAGGTAACATGAAGAGAGATGTTGGAGTTAATATGGAGGTATATGTTGGAGGTAACATAAAGAGAGATGTTTGAGTTAACATGAAGATATATGTTGGAGGTAACATGAAGAGATATGTTGGAGTTAACATGAAGATATATGAGTTGATATATATGACGTGATATGAAAATATATGTTTGAGGTAATATGAAGAGATATGTTTGAGGTAACTAGAAGAAATATGCTTATAGTACCATTAAGATACATGTTTGACATAACTTGAAGATATATGTTTGAGGTAACTTGAAGATATATGTTTGAGGTACCATTAAGATATATGTTTGAGGTAACTTGAAGATATATGTTTGAGGTATCTTGAAGAGATATATATAAGGTAACTTGAAGATATATGTTTGAGGTAACTTGAAGAGATATGTTGGAGTTAAAATGAAGATGTATGAGTTGATATATATGACGTGATATGAAAATATATGTTTAAGGTAATATGAAGAGATATGTTTGAGGTAACTAGAAGAAATATGCTTATGGTACTATTAAGATACATGTTTGACATAACTTGAAGATATATAATTGAGGTAACTTGAAGATATATGTTTGAGGTACCATTAAGATATATGTTTGAGGTAACTTGAAGATATATGTTTGAGGTAACTTGAAGAGATATATATAAGGTAACTTGAAGATATATGTTTGAGGTACCATTAAGATATATGTTTGAGGTAACTTGAAGATATATGATTGAGGTACCATTAAGAGGTATGTTGGAGGTAACATGAAGAGATATGTTGGAGGTAACATGAAGAGATATGTTGGAGGTAACATGAAGAGATATGTAACAATTAGATAAAGCGTGAGGTACCATGAGATATGTTTTGAGGTGAGATGGAGAATATGAATAAATTATTAATAAAATTGAGTGAGGGGGGTAAGAATGCAAGCATAAAGTACATGCCTGAGGTTAGGTGGTTTTTTGTGACGGGAGTACATATTAAGTCATTCAGCTAAGGTTTAAAAAGTGGATTTTTTGCCATGTCAAATTACTTTGCTCAAACTCATCTGACTAGCAGAGGATATTTCGTGCTGTTGAATTTTATAATAATTTATAACAGCAGCATAAATTTGAAAGTGACACTAACTTTTATTTTTAAATATTAATATGTTACAATATAAATAAAACTATACTGATTATGTAGAAGATTGGTTTCCTTAACACAATGACGAGGAAAAGGACAGGGCCATATAATAGGCTGGGATTGTATAAGATTTTGATTTGTTAGAAAAAATTAGTTTTCACAGTTTTACTGGCTCAATTAAGACAAAAATAAATGAAGAACAAAAATAAATAAAGACATTTCTGTGCACAGATTGACTTGAATCCAAAGCACATCAACCCAAAGATCATCAAGAACCTTCACAAGGGACCCAACATCCGTGTTGAGTGGTGCAAGAGGATGTGTCGATTCATCTGTCGTATCCTGAAAGATGTAAGTAAAGAATAAGATAATAGTAGTCATTTAAAGGTGAATGAAAAGTCTGCACTAATATCTCAGGAAATAAAACCCTAACTATCATGGCTGTATTGCTGATGGTGTGACTTCTAGGCCTCTGGCACTATTAAAACAGAATGTTCTGAAATATATGCAAACATTGTGTGTGGTAGAGACAGACAGCAGAAATACAGACATGCAGAAAGAGAGGCAGATAGCAGAAAGAGAGATAGGCAGTCAGACAGCAGAAAGAGAGGCATGCAGGCAGACTCATATTACTGCACATCTTACAGTTATAAATATATATACATATGTATGGTAATAGGTGCAACATTAACAAAGTACTCCTTTTAGTGGGGGCACCCATGACATAGTGGTAGAGTCACCGTGTCACAATTAATAAGTGAAACCTACTAATGTGATTCCCGGTTCTTTATGACAGATATAAAACAACAGGCTATTTTACAAATTTACAATATTTAATCAAAATATATATACTCAGACTTTTTCTTATCAGTCTCTTATAATGACATATCAATACATTAAAACATTTTTTAAAAGATACAATGATTTGATAATTTTCAAAAACACTCTCTCACATTCTCTCACATTCACATATTTTACACAGTAAGTAATTAATCATCTATAGGTATTATGTCTTTGTCGACTTATCAAAAAAACACCGCTTCATATGTATAGATGTTTCAGGTCCATCGTATCAAACAGGAAAACGACATCTCACATTTCAAATGGCCCGTTGTTTACTGCCCCACAGGCATTAAAGCTAGCAGCACACAGCACAAAACCACACAGGTACACGACGCACACTGGAACGATTGCCACACAGGCACACAGCTTGCCACACAGGCACACAGCTTGCCACACAGGCACACAGCTTGCCACACAGGCACACAGCAACACTGAACTACTTGCCACACAGGCACACAGCTTGCCACACAGCTTGCCACACAGGCACACAGCAACACTGAACTACTTGCCACACAGGCACACAGCTTGCCACACAGGCACACAGAAACGCTGGAGTACTTGCCACACAGGCACACAGCAACGCTGGAGTACTTGCCACGCAAGCACACAGCAACAACGGAACATTCGCCACACAGGCTAAACAAGGAAACGTCACACAACAGGGAAACACAGCTTGCCACCCAGCTCACAAAGGCTCAGCAATCAACAAAGTACAAATTCAAGGGACACTGGTTCATCTAAGTGTAACTTTTAGACTTAGCACATAAAGCTCTGCACCACACATCACACTGGTACATGTAACGTAGCCACCTACAATGAAAAACGGGAAGGGATAGGGAGCATTGTGACTTTCAGAATAAAATTAAATAGGAAACATGAATAATACTTAAAAAAAATCCACGCGAAAACAATATCTCAATATATCAACATGTTAATAAACCTTAAAAGGACAGGGGAATGGGAAAAACTTACAATATGTTCTCAGTACCACTGCACATCATGTTTCTCTAAGCATGCCCCTCTCCAAAGCCAATACACTGTACTTCTTCCGTACACACCAGAGTCTAGCTGAGGAATGACCACTGTAATGTCTTGTTCTAGGCCAACACAGCCAAAATTCACTCAAGCGTTACACAGGTGAGTATAAAAAAAAATCAAAGCACCTGAAGAACTGAAGACTTTTGTGACACACCGGTTTATCACTCCTCTCACTGCTTAGCCTCTCACCACGTGGGTTCGAGGTCTGTTCAGGGCGAAGGACTTAATGTGGGAGAGTCTTCCAGCTTACTTGCAGTTCGCCAGCAGTTCTACCTGGACATGTGTCTGGGGTCTTCCTTCACCAAAAACCTTGATGTTGCTTTAATTATCTGAATTGGTCACTGCCATGTATTTCAAAAACAAGAACAAAACTCCTTTTAGATTACACTTTCAGGTTACAGTTTCCTAGCATGGACTCATGCAAATTTGTATTCCAACAGGTGCTGCTCCTCAACCTAGAGGAACTTCCAGATGGTACTGATGAAGATAGACAGAAAGTTCAGGATGAACTGAAGAGGAAAAAAGAATTAGAGGAACACAATGCTGAAGTCAAGTATGTTATTGTAACTTTTGGCTCTAAGCCTTTTCAACACAAAGTAAGATGGCCTAGATGAGGCAAGTTGTGTACATATTGGTCAACTCGATCCCACTGAGAACTGTCTGATCAGCATCTGCAGTATTTGTTGCTAAGATGAAGCAATATACGTAGTATCCTGGACATGTAAATGCAAAATAATTAAGATAATGCACAGTTGGAAGTATTATAACTGTATCTCTAAATAGTGACTCTACTAATCAATTTATTGTCTTTTCTGAATTTTGTGTGTAAAATTATTAAAAATTAACGTTTTGATAAAACTTTTGAAATAAGGTTGTGGTCTTTTTTGGCTTCAGAGTTTGAAAGGAGTGGGTTTAGGAAGGGCTGGTGGGGTGGGGTGAAGGGTGGACACATTCCTGGCTGCAGTGGTATGAGGAAAAGGGGTGGGGATTAGAGTCTTGCAGACCAATGGCAGTGCAGTAGAAAAAATTATCACCTGTCTCCCATGACATCTCTGCATAATTCACACCTATATCTCTCAGTATAATAATATATTAATTAGGGATGTTAACGAATATTTGAATATTCGAATATCAAGTCGCTATTCGAATAGAGATTTTGGGATTCGAATATTTTATCATTTTTATTTCACTTTTGTTAATTTCGGAGGAACATTGAAAAGACATTTCTTTAGTTGATCGTAGTGTCCCCAGCGACTTAAGACGCTAGCGATATGTAATCGCGTTTGCTCTAAGATAGAGGGGGTGGGTCATGTCTCCTGATAACGAATTGCCATCTGGTTAACAGCATGAAATCACCTTACCGCGCACAGTTCCTTCTCTGCCCCCTCTCCCACTTAGACCCAGTCACATCAACCACATCACCATACAGCCGTGGAAACAGTTGCCAACGTACAATAAACACACATGTCAGTTCAATGCTGCGGCAATTAGCTACAGCAATTACGTAACACTGACTCTACCCAGCTTCGGTCGGGATAGTGTGTAATAAATACATCATATAAGGCTATACTTATTGATAACAGTCCACCAGAAGCTGAGAACGTCTTTTATTTTTTGGAAAGCACAACTAGATCACTGTCAAACAAACTTTAAATTTAAACACTTTCTGTTTTTGTCACTCTACTTCATACTTGCTATTTTATTCCTATATAATACCGCGACATCTGTTTTTTTTGTCACCGCGATTTTCTGTTCTTTGTTTTTGCTTCGTTCTCTCCGAATAACAAAAATGTAAATGTACATACTTTTTTAATTGTTCGTCATAGGTTTACTTAACACACTTAAAACTCACGAGCTTACAATTTTAATCATTCTTTATATATATACTGGTTGGTACTTCATCAATTTATCAACAGTCAGGTAATCTTGACACTAGCCAATCGCAGTAATTATCGTCACCAAATGGTTTTGTTTACATTCGCCTTTCACCCATAGGCATATGGCGAGCAGGATCGTAATTGTCACTTGTGTATTGGTAACTAAATGTCTATAATTGACATGTTATGGCTTCGGATTAACGCCCTTAGCGATATCAGCCAATCACAATTAAACATCAATCCGACCACCAACCAATCGAGACCGTTAATTGGCTGTACACTTGAGCAATTGTGTATTGGTAACTAAATGTCTCTAATTGACATGTTATGGCTTCGGATTAACGCCCTTAGTGACATCAGCCAATCACAATTAAACATCAATCTGACCACCAACCAAACAAGACCGTTAATTGGCTGTACACTTGAGCGATTTTCCTTCATAAAACCTTCGTGGTTATGCCTAATTGTCTTACAGTCGATCAAGGTGACTAATTAATAATGTATCTATTATACGGGACTTTGCAGGTCATCTTAACATTGATTGGTTACTTTACCTAGTCACTATTTGGACTGCCTCTACTTTAGCACTGTGCTGTTGTGAAATGAGTTATTAATAATAATGTAGTTCAGCTATCAGGAGATATTGTTTAATTAAAGCAGATAAATTTGTGCCTTCACAGTTATAACATGACCCAAACAAGCATTTGGTGGATACCTGAACTTAAACACTACCATTGTTCATATGACATACTGCAGTCTGAGCTTGAACCCAGAACCCAACATACCTGGAGCTGATATCCAACCCATTGTTCTGCCTGGGCCTGCATGATAATTTTTTACTTTAAAATATACTACTCAGTATAATCTCTTAAATAAATGTTAAAACGTGTTTTTGCATGTTTGTACAGAAAGAGACGTGAAGAAAAAATCCAAGCCAAATTGGAGAAATTGAAGGCAGAATTTGATGAGAGAAAAAAGAAGGAAAAAGAACAAGAGCAACAAGAGAAGGTAAGAAAGAACAATGTAGATTGAATTATATAGATAAATGATTTGTTTTAGTGGGTTAGTGTTTATGTGAATAAAAGTTCTTTTGCTTTTTTTTTTTTTTTTTTTTTAAAGTCTGAATGTGATTTGGCTGGCTTTCAAGTGTGTAGCAATTTGTTCCAAAGAATAAAAATCAAAAGAATACTAACACAGGTAGGTCAAGAGTTTCTTGGTGTTTTGTGATACATGGCACTGACACAATTACGGTCATATAGACAACACCTAGCTAAGTGTTGTTGGAGAAAACCCCCAACTTATTTGGGTAGACCCACTGGCGCACCACAGGTCATCTGGATTCCCTCCTCACATAGGGGTGAGGCGTTACAAGTCTGTGACTCTAACCACTGGCAACCCTGATAGATTTTGAAAATAATCCACTTTTTTGGAATGACTACACCTTTATGAAGGGAAGCCTATGATTAATGAATGTATTTCACAAACACAGATATTTACCACTTGTTTTAGCTCATCCATGTCATCCGCTGTGACATCAATGTCTATTTTTAGCCAGAATCCAAATTGTTCATATTAATAGATTTGAAAAGAATGAAAATTTTAAGTGTTGATTAATTAAAAAGTTTTACAGCCCCAAAATTGAGATACAGTTGAAAATCGTCAAAGCTTAGACTAAAGTAAGATGTTTTTCTACAGAAATTGTGCACAAATACCCTGAACAGAGGTCAAATATCACAAAGACAGCCCCTCACTGCATATTTGACCGCCAGTTGGGATATAAACTTCCATATTGGATGTTTCTAGTGGACCTGAGGTGTTTTACTGTAGATTTACACAGATATTTACCCATCGTCATCTTCCTACCAATAATAGTTGGATGTTGCCATAGCGACCAGTTTTGTGTTGGTGAAGGTTACAAAGAAACATTGCAAGTACAGTATTATTTCTCATACACTTTCAGGAGGAGAAAGAAGCTGGTACAACTGAAGAAGAAGGAAACAAAGAAGAGAAAATGGAAGAAGAAACTGATGATGTGAAGGCGACAGAAGGAGAAGAAAATGGAGAAGACAAGGGGAAAAAGAGATATGTGTAAGTATGTCCAGACCTACAGAACCCGCCGCAATAGCTCAGGTGGTAGAGCGTCAGCTTGCGAATCGGGAGGTCGTAGGGTGAAACCCTGTCCGGGTCAAACCAAAGACTTTAAAGTTCGTAGCAGTGACTTCCCTCCTAACACTCATGGGCTAAGAGGACAGCATTACGCCCCTGTGCTATAATGATAGAAATGTCGCTGCTAATCCCATCCCATCCCAAGACGTACAGAAAAAATTATGGTGTGATCATGATAGGAGTCTTCGAATTGCGAAGGTGGTATGGACCAAAATTTATTTTCTCAAATATAGCAAAATGAGTCATTGTTATCTAAAACGTTCCTGCCAAATAATGTACATTGATGTCCTAGATCTGTGTGAATAGTCATTGCAAACAGGTATTTCCTATCCGAGCCATGCTGCAGAAATAGCTATTTTTAAACTTAGAAAAATATGTGACCACTCACATGTGAAATCACGTTTATATAGTCATCCGTGTAATCCCTTTGACGTTGATGTCTATTTTTAGAAGAGACCACTATCAAGCTTTTTATTCGGTTAGAAAGAATAAACCGAATGATTTCTTTTGCTTTGTTCTGTCTAACAATTCAGCTAGTGTTCAAAATCGTATTTATAAAGACAAGTATAAATGTATACTATAGTTATGCCAAAATCCCCAAGGCAGTGGTTCAATATTGTTATATGCATTTCCTATAGGCAAACTATTGGATACTACATTTATAACAAGGTGCAGGCTTACACTTACAGACTGGCTGGTGCCTTATTTTTTTCCCTATTTTTTCATATGTGAAAATATTACAATTGTTGGGATAATGAGACATTCCAATATTAGGCCCAATTGGATTTCTTATGAGTCAACAAACAGGACTTTCATACTTAATTAGGTGTGTTTGATGAAAAAAACAATGCCCACTGACCTGTTTTCACACTTTTTTTCTTTATATTGTTTCTTTTCATAACCTTTTTAAAATATGACTAAATGTTAACAGGTCTTAAAATAAATGTTCTAGTATGTTCTGTGGACTTAAAGGTGGTATTCAACAGTTTGACTACATCTGCATATTTATGTAAGAATATCTGTAAATAAGAACAATTGGGATTACAGCTAAATATAAATTTCGACATCACTGCGGATGGCATGGATGAACTAAAAGGTTAGTGGTCCCTTGTTTAAAAAATAGCCAACTGTGCAGGGTGGCTCAGATAGGAAATACATGTTTGTAATGACAATTGTAGCGTTAATGTTCACTTTTCAGACAGGTGTAGGACATTTTGCGAGATCTGTTCAACAATGGTTTACTAATATTTTGGGTTTAAACTGTCATATACCATCTTTAACCTTTAATGCTGAGCAGAAAATTTGTATTTTCATGACCTGGCAAACATAACCAACCTGTTTCTGATTTTCAGACCTGTGAGCATCATGGAGGTCGACCCACAAGATACACGGAAACGTATGAAGGTTGCTGAGGAGGAGTTTGACTGGAATCAGAAAGTTGAGTTGGATGACGATGAGAAGGAGGAGGAGGTTCGTTTCACGCCCAGCGTGCCTTTGATCCACTACAAGCGCGCATGTGACGCCGATGTAGACCAGCAGTACTTCATACGTGCATGGTGCATGACATGGGCACGCAGGAAGAAGGTGGGGGCTAAGTTTAATTATGATTGGGCTAATATATTTCTGTATACAATTTAATATTACATGTGAATAAATACCAGTAAGTGATTTGACATTGGCCCTGTTATTTGTACGATGGCAGTCATATTGACCCGAGGACAAATAACAGAGCCAATATCAGGTCACTTATTCATTGACAGTTTTATTAAATAACTACATGTACTTATAACATTTCACATTTAATACTTAGTTAGTTTTCGCATTAATCCAGGTCAGAAAATGCTTGTTTGTGTTTTTGGGAAATCTTCACACTGTAAATTTATAACACTATCAGTTAATGCTGTGAATGTTTGAAAACTGAGAATAATTTCTTTCATAAATTTATGCAACCTGTCGGCATCTACACATAGACCAAGTTAAAACAAAATGACTGCCATTTCCCAGAGCTTCTTGCTGAAATCTATATCATTTTTTGCCGTGCCTTATTAGCCAATCAAATCACTTCAAATGCAGGCTTTATTAATATCACTTCTCTGGACCTGGTAGCGCAATCGGTAGAGCGTTCGCTTCAGTATGGGAGGCTAGGGTATTGATCCTGGGCTGCGACATACCAAAGTCGTTAAAAAATGGTAGTGGTATAGCTCCCTTGCTAACGCTCAAGCAATTATAAGGGTAGTTCCATGACTGGTTGGCCTGGTGTCAGGATAATGTGACTGGGTGTTGCATCATGCCAGTTGTTCACAGCATGCTATACACATTGAAGGCATCACTATATCTGCTTCAAGTGTTCACCGTCTCCTGATAACTGAAATGCCATTGGTGGGATGATAAACCCAGTAAACAAACTACTTCAGCAATTAAGAAGATGGTCCACAAATGTTTAAACAATGTTCTGTAAAATGGTATACAATTGTGATCTTCAACTCACAGTGCAAGAACTACCTAATGAACCAAGAAGGTCGGCGAGAGGAAGGTATCGAAATGGAGAAGCTGATATCCAGTGCCATCTGGCAGAATGAGAATGCGCCAAAGCGTCGCCCAGTCGTAGGCTTCTACTGCTACTTGGAGTCGGTGCTGGAAGGCACAGACACCCGGGTTCGAATTACCATGGAAAACAAAGAGGGAGCGAAGGATTTCAACACCTTCTTCCAGTTCACAAAGATGTTCCTGTACAAGATGGTGGAGAAGCACTTCAGTTAGATGGGGATATACTGATCAATATAAGAGTTGTATTAAGGCATGGTTACTATTTGTTGTGGTATTGAAGCACAGTGTCTTAAGATATTAAGAAATGATTGATGCACAGTAGTGAGAATTACTTTTTTTTGTGTATTATATTTTCTGTTTAGAAGTTTTCTCTTAGTTCACTGAAGTCTTTATAGGTAGAACTTGTTAGAGATATTCTGGCGGATAACAGTTTTATTGACAACTAAGTAAAAAAAATTCTGATGGTTCATCTTTTATTGGGGAGAAAAATAAAAAGCATTATGCTTTGTTTATATTCCACTTTATGTTTTATCATCTGTGTCTTGGCTTAAATTTGTGTAAATATAATATAAGTGTTTTTTACATTTTCTAGTAAGTATCATATTTCATAAAAAAACAGAGGGTTATTTGTGAGGGGAGTGGGCTTCATATTTCCACAGATTAAGTGAAGAGTAACAGAAATCATATCAACTGAAAGGCGAAATACAGTCTTATGATTGGTTAACTTTTAAAATCTCTGACAAATCAGATGTCAGTATGAAGCTCAAAAATTTAATATTTAAGATAATCCTTGTTTTCCGGTTTTCATTTGGCGATTATTAAAATAAATTTATCAAATCAAATATTAATAAATAACTTTCCAAAGTCACCATCTAGCTTTAATACAATACATTGAGAACAAGCACTTTGGATGGTGCATTTTGAACACCGATATATTTGGACTATAAATAAGTCCATATAATTTCGGTCTATACTTTTTTTATCAACCCATCTAAAACGAGTCACTCCATAATCATAGAGGAGTGTATCTGACTATTCACTTAACTTTGCCCTGACATATAAGGCATATTCCTTTAATATTTTCAATATATAGTTTTGTTTGTGTAACAAACTTAGGATTTTTGTTCAAGTGTTTTATAACTGTCTAATTATGACCAAGATTTGTTGACTGTTTGATATTGTTAGTGATTGTCGTATTGTTGTTGATGTGTTCATCAGTATGCTATGCACTTGTTTAAACTTTCTTCGCTATCGCCAATAAAACATTTTGTAAGAGTTTATCATAATGTGGGCAAACTGTTTAAGTAAATTGTGAAATACAGTGTGTGCATGGACAGTGAATTTTTCAAACATGCATAAATAATAACTCGGTTGATAACTTTTGTTAAAAGAGGGTTTCATCAGTTGGCAGGGGTATCATCAGTTAGCAGAGAGGGACATTTTCTGTAATCTATTTTGTAATCATAAGTGTGTTGACATTTGTTATTTTAGATATTTGCGTAAAAGCACATTTCATATATCGATATCACAAAAAGTCAACTTTTCACTTTTTTTTGTCTATTTTTTTTAATATTCTGTGTGCTAACTTAATCAGAATCCCACCACTGCATTATGTTGTGTTTGTATCACTTATAAACCATCAACAATAAAGTACATCTGTCAGCTATGTGGGTGTTGTTATATTTATTGAAAAAAAATAAAAGGATGATAAAGACTGCCAATTATCGTTCCAGCAGGGTCACCAACTTGTAACTCTATATAATTTCACCAGGTCATGGCTACAAGCTAATTTAGGGATGTCTTCCAGCTGACTTGTTTTTCTTCTTGAAATAAAGATAAATTATGATAATTGTAGCGACATCTAGTTATTTGGTGGAGGAAGACCCCAGATGAATGGCGCACTGCAAGTCACCTGGAAGGTCATCCCACATGCCTAGTAGCACAATCGGTAGAGCATCGGCTCCAGGTACGGGAGGCCCCAGATTCGATCCCGAGCCGCGACATACCAAAGTGGTTAAAATGGTTGTGGTATAGCTCTTGCTAATGCTCAATCAAATATAAGGGTAGTTCCACGACTGGTTGGCCCGGTGTCAGGATAATGGGACAGGGTGCGGTATCGTGCCACGGCATGCTATACTCATTGAAGGCAGCATTATTCCTGCTTCAAGTGGACACCATCTCCAAATAACTGAAATACTGTTGCTGGGACGATAAACAATCTTCCCACATGCAGTCGTTCGCACTGAATGGAACTCAAGCCCTCGTGGTGAGAGGCGAAGGAGTCGAAGGAGTTATAAATCTGTGACTTTTCCCGCTGACTTGTCTTGTTGCTGTGTTGTTGTTTTTTCGGGTGCTTAATGACTGTACTTGTGTTGCTGCCATGTATTAAAATGCACACAAAAAGAAAATGAGGTGTTTTATGGTCAAAAGTGTACTTCATCTGACATAAGGCAAAGCTCAAGCCGGAAGGTCAACCACCTGACCTATGCTGGTGGTTCTATTTAGACAATTCTGGGGAATGTTTTTCCACCATCATCAGCCAGGTATCGATATAGTGTACAAAATCGTTTCGCTATTCGCTATGACGTTCAAAATTAAAAGGGCAAACTAACTTCACGTCAACGTGATTCACCTGATTGTTGTGCTTATTTCTCACCTGTTAAACTTTTGGGACTTTAAAATGACGTGCTGTACAAACTACTAATACAGCATATAAGGTTTTCTTCACAATATCAAGAAACTATATGATTAAAATCAGAACAGAAGTTAAAAATAAAAATAACGCTTAAATTTTTATCCATATTTTTAAGACATTGAGTATTACGGGAGATGACTCCAAACGGTTTCATAGTTAACAAAATGTGAAATTATCTCCCTTGGTAAAAAAACGACATACAGTAACATACAGTAAAACCTATACAAAAAAATGTTTTAAGAAAATGAATTTGATATAAAAACAACAACACGTAAACCTAACAAAAATCGTTTTGTTTCTGTTTTTCAAAGTTTTTTATAGCTTAGTAATGGACCTCCAGAAACATGCAATACACATTAACCACGCTTGTATTACTTATGTACATTCATTTTGATATTACAAAGTTTACTACAAACTGAAGAAAAAAAAACTCACGTAAAGTGAAATTCATAAAGAAACTGCGTGAGTATTGACTTTCCATTGGGAATGTTAATATTTTCTACTGAGGTAGACTATGACTACAAAATCGCATAGTATACAATATTTTCGTTTTAGGATTCAGGTCGGTTTGCGGAGTAAGATATCTTTGTACTGTATTTGAGGTATTTTTAAGCAGTTTCTTGTTGTCATATATGTTATTAATGTGTCAGCTTGAAAAATATTTTGTCTTGATAAGTGTATCAGCACACATATGAAACATTCTGAACGCCAAATCTCGTTTACTTTACTTCGTTAGAAGTCGCCCAACATTTGTTGCCAATCAGTAGCTAAGCAAATTAAAATACCTCAGCGGTTCATTTAAATAAAACTCATTTCTATTTTACAATGAACAAAATAGATCGATCTATTTTACTAAATGGTTTTATTTTCAACTGCGCATGTGCAGCAAACTGCGCATTCTGGCTTGACTCCTCCCCTTGTGACGACAAGTTGGAACACGTCAAGACGACTGACAGTTTGATTGACAGTTTATGGGGCGGATTACATGTCATTTTGGTAGAACAGGTAGAAGTGAGGCGGGGACTTCTAAATCTGATAGTCTTAATATACTCTATCCTGTACTTCGGTCCACTAAATATATCGACTTATTGTTGGATCAAGTTAGGTAATATACATATTTTGTGATACATTAATCACATGCTTCAAAACAATAATTCAACGTTTAGGTGAATAAACGTATAAAAGCAAAATATATCTTTGTTTTTGCGAACAAAAATGCTTATTGCAAACATGTATATTTATGAACAAATTTACATAAAAAATTTACTAATAGTGACAACAGAAAAAAGCACAACAGCGCTTATATGACAAAATGTATATACAATAAATATAATTTTCCATTATGTATACACCCATGTCCTTATTTCTCATCGGATCTGTTCACTTTCAAACATATGCTCAAAAATACAGACTGACGCTTCATTCGACTGAAAATCAATCTTGCAAGAACACACGGCTTTGCATACAACCACATAACCTTACGGGTGTAAAGCGTATCGAAATGGGTGTAACAGGAAGCCCCAATAACCAATATTAACTACCAACGCTATATCCAATATTTAAGCAAAATTAATGAAAACCGAAGGTGTGCGTAATTATTAATCAGCCTCCCAACACCGTTTTCCTTATCGAATATAGCGGAATTAACGAGACATCGCTAGTGATTATGCACAGGCCTCTGTTGAATACCGACTAACTCACCCTCACTGTATCCAGTCCCGGTAGAACTTGTAAAACCTTTGTGTTTTTGCTTAAGCGCCTGTCTTCTCTCGCGTACCTGTTTATTTACATTAATCAACTGAGAATCCGTGTTATGTTATCAATTTACAACTTCTAAATGGTGCTTGTGAAATAATCAACAACAGAGGGGTTCCGATTGCCACCCTTCGGTAATACTCGGTGATTTTCTTACAACTATATTTGAAGGTGACGATCGAGGTTTTCCAAATACTTACGATGATTCAATCGGAACTTCCCAGATGAATCGGTCATTTTTCACAATTTTTCGATAAGTATTTAGTGAAACTAATCGAACAACTTGAACTCCTTAATTTGCCGGAATATCTCTACGCATAATGTTTCCTTCCAAAACCTATGAATGCGGTTTTAATATCATATTTCGTGCTTAGCAAGTGCATATAAAACTATTCATATCTTGATTGTTATAATATTCAACTTGTTTTGCATTGTACCTGCTTACAAAATTGTTTGAGGTGTTATTGAATAATGATGTAACAAGTTACGTCGTTAGTGCCACCATCTTCTAAATAATGTCGAGATAAATGCCCCTTTTATCACAGCAGTGAAGCAATTAACGATGATTTTCACGAATAGTTCCGGACATTACAAACTGAAGTGTTTGGGAACTTCTTGCTCGTTTAAGTGCAAATATAAAAAAATCCCCAGTAATTCTGTAAGCTTAAACCATGGTCTGGAACTACACAATTTAACTATCGTAAGATCAAGGTCAGACAAGGTATTAAAAGACATGGCACCCGATGCATTAATGCAAATTTCATTTAATTCCTCAAAATAAGGTACAATTACTTTTCACTAGGCAAGTTAAGTTTAACTACTTTATAAAAATAACATTTTGGTTAAGAAACGAAAGTTAAAGCGACTTTTTTTTAAAAGAACAGAGACTTAAAGTCTAAATACTCTTAATAAAGGCACATTAACAATTTCCCATTTTCTGAATGAATTTCTGCGAAATTATCTCTAAGCTTAACTTGACTTTAGAAAGATTAAATCTAAGTACTGAAGGGATTAGTAAGCGAGACGCTGTTAATGTTATATCGACTGCTTCGAGGTTAAAGTGATGTGGAAAAAACGGGGGCTGAAGAAGTATTACTTTTATTTTATAATTAAAGCCTTGATAAATAAAACAACAGCCACTGAGTCTTAAGAAGTATACCATTGTATAGCTTGCCGCTGTTATGCTGCGATTGTTCTATACTATTTACCATGTAAACAGTTCAATAACGCACATGTCGCATCGTTTTATGTTTTTTTTACAAACTATTTTCAGCAAAAATCATAACAGCTTTTTTCGGATGACTTATACTTTATATTTTATTTAATTATCTTATTTTTTTATATGATTACAGTTTTTTTTACTCTTTACAGCTTCATAGTGATACATGAATGTGTTTAGGATTCCGATAATTTCAATTAATGAGATTTATACTTTATACTATTAATAATAGAAAATTAATACAATATGGTATACAATTTGTATATTAATACAAAATGAAGAAAATTAAAAGGAAATATTGCTAGTAGGTTTACACAATCTGCAATGATTAATAATCGGAAAAGTTGGTAAAAAAATAAAAATTCATGTTTCTATACACTGTGATTTTTTGAGACTTAATCGCATACTCCTCACAAAAATCCTGCGCTTAGCGCTGTAAGCACTTGTTTGATTAATACGTCGTGTACAACATAACATCACGTTTGGGACGAGACTTATGACAGCAGTAACCTTGTGGAATCTGAGGAACTATTTTCTTGCGCGTAGTCTCACGCCGCGTCACTTTGCTAATTACCGTCACTGCAGGTAGCTAACACAGTATTTTCACATCAACGCATTTGTATCCCAGTTCCATCGCGTGTTTTTCATAAAGTTTTTAATTTCATGTTTAAGATTCTTTTAGCAATTTGCCCTTGTATAATTGTAAAAATATTATACAAGTTGTATTGTACACCTGACTTTAACCAAAAAGACATAGCTTTTTAAAGAGGTTTTAGACCCTTTTTAGTCGTATACTTTGTTCTAACAAATTACCAACTGACATTGTGTTTTGTGCTGGACTGACATTGTGTTTTGTGCTGGACTGACATTGTGTTTTGTGTTGGACTGACATTGTGTTTTGGGCTGGACTGACATTGTGTTTTTTGCTGGACTGACATTGTGTCTTGTGCTGGACTGACATCGTGTTTTGTGCTGGACTGACATTGTGTCTTGTATTAGACTGACATTGTGTTTTGTGCTGGACTGACATTGTGTTTTGTGCTGGACTGACATTGTGTTTTGGGTTGGTTACAATGCACCGGCACAGTTAAGATCATATAAGTGACGTCAAGCTTCTGTTGGTGGAGGAAGATCCCAGGCAGACGCATGGGTGAACTACAGCTGCATCGATGGTAAACTTAAGGAAGGTTATCACCCCGACCGGGACTAGAACCCACGTGGTTAGGGGCGGTTGGTGGCTCTAACCGCTTGGTCACGGGACTACTTTTTATCACTTGTTATGAATATGTATTATATCTGTTACCATATTTAAGCGGCATTTATGCAAGTTGTCGCCTGTATTACGAGGCCTATATGTGGCACGTTTATGCCATCTCTCCGGGACCGGCCGCAATAGCTCAGGTGGTAGAGCGTCGGCTTGCGGATCGGGAGGTCGCGGGTTCGAACCCCTACCGGGTCAAACCAAAGACTTTAAAGTTGGTAGTAGTGGCTTCCCTTCTAACGCTCGGGGCTAAAGGAACAGCATTACGCCTAACTCGTCGGTGTCAGTATAATGGACCGGCCGGGTTGAGTCCCTGGGCATCTCATAAGCGCCCCTGTGCTATAATGATAGAAATGTCGCTGCGCAGTATCGGCAAAAATGCCGGCTAATCCCATCCCCAACCCATCTCTCCGGTTAAAACTTTCAAAGCTGAGGCAGCATAGTCCCGAAAGTAACTTTACCAGATGAACGTAAAACTTACTATTGCTCCATACTTATTGGCTTATTCGGGCCAAAAATTGAACTCAAGACCTTCCCGACTTAGAGACCAACACTCTTACTATGTTGGCTTGACACCTGAACCGACCGGTGTAACTGAGGATTATGAACATGCAGCTCCATCGATCGCTACTCGGCGGTATCCGGACAAGTCCGTCAACATGGCCGAAGTGTTTCGAGTGGCACTGCGTTAAAGGGTCAATGTCTATAAATTTCATTATATCTTTTTTTTCACTGCGAGGGCAAATGAGTTTGACATAAACAACATATTTACTACCCTTTGCTGCGACTTTCTGTGTATCTTTTGAGTAATAAACTTGCCGTTTGTAGGTTTGCGTAAAATCAATTCGGAAAGCTCCGGCGTTTCCCATCAAACTGCCGTTATCTTGCACTTATTTGCAGGGACGTCATAATCAAAGAAAGTTTAATATAATTTATAAATACACATTGCAATTGTCATCAATTAATAATTTTTTTGTTAACAATGACTTAACTTAATATTATGCATACATATTCTCGAGTTACCGCACAATATTAGCTAATATTGATAATTTGTAATCAAATATTGTTTGATAATCTTGTTCAACAAATATTGTTTTTCTCACAGTATGCCAATTATGACCTCATAATGTCAGTTCTTTCGGGCTTTAGCATTAGGGCGATCTTCGAATAAGTTTCTGGTAATATCCGTACAGGTGTGATAACTTCTGGCTGTGTCAGGTAAAAATAACGACATTGTTCACTAGAAACGTTGACAAAATGATTTGAAAAAAAAATAGTAGTGGTATCCCTTGCTAACGCTCAATCAAATATAAGGTTAGTTCCACGACTGATTGGCCCGGTGTCAGGATGATGTGACTGGGTGTGGTATCATGCCAGGTGTTCTCGGCATGCTATACACAGTGAAGGCAGCACTATATCTGCTTACCGTGGACACCGTCTCCAGATAACCGAAATTCTGTTGGTGGGACGATAAACCAAACAAACAAACAAAACGATTTGAACACACAGTTCTAATAAAATCTTAAAATGCCATGTATATAGACCCGTTCTAACTCCATCAATCTCTCATTCGGTATTGCCCGAGAACGTGCAACTAATTACTGGTTAAGGAATAAAGTTTAATACTTTATTTAATTTCAGACATGAATGTTAATTTTCAGGTTCAAACGTGTTTAATAAGAATTTGCTCGAGTTTTATGACATTTGATTTTGCGGGCGGTGCATAAACTCATAAATCGGTAGTTTGCACTAAAGGCTTGAATCATGGTCGGACACCCACGACCGATACATTCCGTTACTCTCCATTCATCTACCAATGTAGTCAAACGGAAAAGTCCAGTGTCGGTATCCGACAATGGGTTTGAATCCGATTCGACTCTGTAATATATGTTTTGCGTCTGTTTACAAGTCACGCCGACACATTTGTGGTCAATGTTGAGGAATCATGCTGTTATAAGATGGCCCCAAACAAAGATCTGAATAGTATCACCGACGATCCATAGATCAGCTGGAGGCATAACTATAACATGTTAGTCCTGGCTATGACTCGAACCCATGCGGTGAGGGTGCCAGGGGATAGAGGTCGGCTACCCTAATCAATCGGCCATGGTCAGAGAAAAAATCGTTTCTTTTTCTTCCTTTTAAACTGCAGAAGACAAACATTCCGACCACACTCTACAAAGCATGTGTCAAAATAAATCAGGCTACAAACTTTGTCTTCGAATTAGTCCAGGCCACCAAATCAGTATAAACATGTCAAATAAAGGCAACACCACATATATGTCCAAGAGGTAGCGGTGCTGACGTCTCATTTTGACTATGAAACAATGTCCGCCAGCTTCCTCCTGAAATTGATTGGCATTCTCGAAGAACGCAGAGGCATTCTGAATACATTCCGGACTGGTTCTGGAACTTCGTTCAGTAATACCGAACCACTCAGCGGAAAATTTGCGGTAAACCAGACTTTCAGGCATGACCGCAAGTAACAAAGTGGATGAAATTATGGAAAATTGGACATAAACACCGATATATATATAAGATTATATATTTTTTGTAACTGACGTTGGAAGGTGCTCGATGCGTAAAGTGCATACATTTCATTATGGGACAAGTCTATTATTTATCTTTCATTTTATTGTAAAAAGTTAAATCCGGCACGCAAAAGAAGCAGCAAGAAACAGTGTTAAAGTTTGCATCCGACAGTTCGGACCAAAAATTTTTTCCTCAAACAACCACAAAAATTATTGGTAGCTGAACTGATCCCTCTAAATGCTATTTATTGTTTACAAAATCCACGTGACAAGTAAAGCATAAGACCCCACTTGTCATTTCAAATAATGTATTTCCTATCCGAGCCACGCTTCACGGTTAGCTATTTTTAAACTGAGAAAACCACATGACCAGTTACTGTTGAGATCACGTTACACAATCATCCGGGTAATCAGCTCTGTCGTCATTACTTTTAGGTGAAATTCCCAATCATGCCTATTTGAAGATTTGGAAATAATGGACATTCATTGACATATATTCCATGTTTTGTACTGTCTAACAATTCAGGTAACGTTTAAATCGACTGTCTTAGAAAAAGACTGAGTTTCTGCAGATATTAAGCTGAAGTTCCGTAATCGGAAGTAATATATATAGCGTCTGACATGAGTTGTTATTTAATATAAGCATTTATTAAACGATTTCAGAATATGTAATAGTAAGCGAGTGTTATAAATGTTTGATTCTTTTTATCTCATGACTTTAGTCGCCAAAATACGATTTTACGAAATTTTAACAGCAATGCTAGGTAACATAGTGGTATGACACGATCCGTATTATTATAACGTCGAAGACGTCATCAATCAAAAAAGCTGTATTACACGAGTGTAATACAACACAATATGTAATGGGTGTATTGATTGGAAAACATGATATATACAAACTATCGGATACTGCGATTAAAAGTACGTTCTAGGTAACTGTTTCTACTATAGGTTGCTACATTGTGTACAAAGTAGACCCTTAAAAAATCTCTAAAATACTTCAAATTACTGAGACAAATGTTATCACGACCATTCACTTACTTCATCCAACGGATGAAGTCAGACGATAGAATTATCCGCTTGGAATATCAGTAGTTATAAAGTTGATCCAAATGATAACCTCACTTTATCCCCCACCCTTCCGCTCCGCGTCAACCGACTCCCCACTTTTTCTTTTGCAATAATCGTAGACGCTTCGCTGTCATAGCTTGTTTGTCAAAATATGTCATCAGTCTTAAGCTGTCTTTCAATAATTCTCATAACTTAACATTCTCCCGGATTCTGTTTAAGTAATCTGAGACGCATCTAGCTCATATTATTATTCAGCTAGGCGCCACGGCGGAAGTACGGGAACGGTTGGAATCCCGGGATTTCACCGTGAACATCCAATAACAATACCAAGATGTCAGTCACCATCGTGATTTAACGGCCACAAGAAACAAGTTTTGACTAAGAACTGATGACATCCTCAAATACATTGCTGTTATTGTGTTTTAGTTGTTTTTTGTGGGTTTTTTTCAAACAAAAGTCTTTCTGTGTCGTTTTTATAACATTTGTTAGAAATATGAATGGCCAACAAGGAAAGAAAAAACCTATTCAAATGTCCCATGAGAATTATCCCCTATACATGTATTAAAATTTACGCTACTACTAGACAATTCAACACGTACATAATTGTAAAAGTGAGAAAAACAATTAGACGAGACATCACACACACATAGAGAAAGAGAGAGAGAGAGAGAGAGAGAGAGAGAGAGAGAGAGAGAGAGAGAGAGAGAGAGAGAGAGAGAGAGAGAGAGAGAGAGAGAGAGGGGGAGGGAGAGGGAGAGGGAGAGACAGAGAGAGACAGAGACAGACAGACAGCCTTTAAAGGGTCGATCTGCAACGTCAGTCAAGGATGCGTAAACCTGTATTACAGAGCGCTCCAACCTCGCATTTCAAGGTTTCCCTCAAAGACAAACGGTGTTGATAAAAAATGTCCCTTTAGAGTGTAGTAATAGCATTGTAACACTTCTATACTTCATTCTGACGAAACATGTATACAGTCTTCGAGGTTTTTTTAAATGATAATAATAATAATAATAATAATAATAATAATAATAATAATAATAATAATAATAATAATAATAATAATAATATTAGTAGTAGTAGTAGCAGTAGAAGTAGTAGTAGTAGTAGCAGTAGAAGTAGTAGTAGTAGTAGTAGTAGAAGTAGTAGTAGTTGTAGTCACATAATAATAACAATAATAATAATAATAATAATAATAATAATAATAATATTAGTAGTAGTTATAGTAGCAGTAGAAGTAGTAGTAGTAGTAGCAGTAGAAGTAGTAGTAGTAGTAGTAGTAGAAGTAGTAGTAGTTGTAGTCACATAATAATAACAATAATAATAATAATAATAATAATAATAATAATAATAATAATAATAATAATAATAACAATAATAATAGTAGTAGTAGTAGTAGTAGTAGTAGTAGTAGTAGTAGTAGTAGTAGTATTGGTAGTGGTAGTAGTAGTAGTAGTTGTAGTAGTAGTGGTGGTGGTAGAAGTACTAGTAGTTATATAAAGTAGTAGTTATATAAACAGAAAATACAATTTAACATTTTTGTGTAATGGTTTCCATGGTAACTTTTTATCATTGTCATAGGCATTATAAAAATGTTTCTGTTTTTATTTTTTACTATAATACTAAATGCTTGGAAACTGAATACCTCATACTTGCATGGGAAGTAATGCGCGCGCAGCACTTATCCGAAGGCCGAGGATAATTTAATTTTGTTGGGCAGATTCTCCCGAATTGAAAGGAGCACGTGCGGAAATAATCGGAAACACCTGTAAACACCACGTGACGTTGTGTATTTTACTCGCCTCTATTAACGATAATTATTACACGTTCTACACACGTTCTAACAATGTCCAGATGAAAACATGGTAGAAATCACTGCACAATAATTGGCTGTTCGATAGCTAACATAAAACATTAAGGAAAAGATAACAGAATGTTGTTCACACGGTGTCTCAAATCTATAAGTAAGCAGTATATTGTAAATTGTTCCTAAGGGAACTGTAGATGTGTTGTTGTTGTTGTTTTTTAAACGCGCACAATCAAATCTTCAGGAAATTCCTTTTTTTTCAAGAGTTTAATACAAACAATTGCTCTCTTTACATATTTGCTAACAAACGTTCATGGACACTTTTTTTTCATACGACAGCGTACATGAACGTTTGCAAATATGTAAAGAGAGCAGTTGTTTGTGTTTGTTGAAAAAGGCAATTTGTCGTAAATTTGCCGGAAATTTGAGTGTGCGCGTTTTTTAGAGAAAATATAAATAAGCAGGACGGACATTTCTGCAACAAACGCCCTCAGAAAAGAATACTTGGAAGATCTTTTATCGTTTATCTTTTATTCCTCCAAATATTAATAAAATTTTATATGTACAAAATAGTAAGCAACATATTACAACGAAAATCTATATACAATGTAAGTTAAGACATAATTACAGAAGTAATTAAAGCCCCAGTCCATTTTGTTGCTATATGCAGTAAACATTATCAGCAACTAGAAGACAATCATATTTATAATTCTTACCGAAACAAACGTAAAAATTATGTTTGAAGGCTCAATCACATAACGAATACATACAGACACATGTTTGGTTATAAATGTAAACATTGTTGAAACTGTCGTAAATAAACCGAAATACAATAACAACCTTAAAAATAATATTTATAATAAGGATAATTTTTATAGGAATAACAATAATCATAATAGGTCCAGTACTAAATAGTTGATACTGTTAAGGTACTAGATGTGTAATTGTGTCTAAATTGAATCCTGCCAAAACATATATCACATTATTCAGCATTGTATTTTGAATTATTTTCCAAATTTTAACAACTTTTCATCTCAGCTAACTTGAGTTTTGCGATTTTTATGTACTAGGTCGACGTCCTCAAATCTGAACTTTAAATAATCTCAATGCATGTTAACATTGGACGAATAAAACATAAAGAAAACACAGTAATGTCATTTGTTTTCTTCATTTTTATTAGAGTATACTTTTATAAATAAAAATATTCCCAAAACATGGCACAAAAATCCACTTCTATCTTTCATTGCTTTAATTTTGCTTTTTTAACGAATCTTCCTCGCTGACCGCGATTCCTCGTCGCCATTTTGGATTGAAGAAATTTACGCGATTTGATTGGATAAAATTGGAAAACTAAAATCGGGTGATTTTATTCCCGGAAGGCCGAGTGTTGACGTAAATGATCGTCCATGTAACATCGTTAAACGCTAAATGCCGACATTACACGAATATTCATGAGATTGATTACACATCTAATACCTTAAATAGATCCCATGACTACAAAGACAATTCTTATACAGTCGACAGCAGTGTCAACAGTGGCGGCATGGTTGTATAATAAGTTGCTTCGTATTCTTAAATACATTTTTATTTCAACTAAATAACATGACTGTGTTAATAAATGTCGGATACCATTTTTAGACCCGAGAAGAAAGCAGCCTGAGCATCTATATATTACCGTTTTCATTATATAAACCTGGTAAAATATTTATAAGTATGTTTGTTCGTCGCTCTTTTTTAAATTGTTATAATTGAAATATTATAATATTATTATAATTGAAAAATTGTAGAAACCAAAATAATAATTTATTAATCAGAACCTACAATCAAATAAACATGTGTTTTATGACAATCAATTGTGGCCTACAGGCACGCCCCTGATTGTACTTTAAAATAATAAACGAACTTTAAAAAAAAGAACTTTCATTCATGAAAAATAAAAGACTAACACTATCTCACGGCGATATAAAAATTATCATACACTTAACAACATTACTTTAACTCCATTATGTTACATTGATATCAATTTGTATAAGATTTCGAGCTTAATGCATTTTAAAATGAAAATACTAATGACTAAATGCACCAAGAATTACTGTGAAACTTAATCTTCACATTAAGTGCACGTGATGTAAGACAACTGGGTTTTCCCAAATTAGCGTCCGCGGGAGAATTCACGCGCCGTATGCTTGGTTCACAATAAAACGTTTTGATCACACTTTTCGGCTCCGCCCTCTGCAAAAGGGGGCGGTTTAGTTAATGAAACACATGTCGCTGGTTTAAAACTTTATGTGTTCATACCTACAGTAGTGTGTACAGCGGCAATAGAGTCGTCTGCAACTGCAGTTCATAGAAGATTTTATTTCTGTTCGTTTGCATAGTAGTGAATCAGTTTTAGTCGAGTTTCTTTGCTGAAGTGCGGCGCTTTCATGGACTGACAGTTCCGGATATTTTAAAATGCACTTATTTGATTAACCTAAATGAGGATATGGGCGTATATCATTATTAATCTATCTTAATATAGTATCTTAAACATATTTGGATCTATATCTTAAGAGGAAAACTGTATATCGACAGTCACATGTAACTGCTTGGGGAGGCGATTTGATCTCAAATTCCATGAATGTTATATCATTTATATATTTTGTTATGTAAGAACACGACATTCGATACGAAGTTTCTAAGTTTCCGCTTTGCACTAAATGCAGAAGACATAAAATGAAGAAATTGCTGTCATCAATTTCCTAATAAACATGACTGCATAGAAGCAAACATTTTTATATTTTGATCTACTTCGAAATAAAACTCGCTTTTCTTCACACGTGGATACCATCCGCAAACACCTGTGCATAGTACATGCCTCTACTCGATTTGTTTTCCTACGAACATCTGAAAAGAGCATAAATTAGTTCCACATGTTCAATACGGTTCTACGAGATTGAATTCTTTTCCATTTCTAATTGTTTCTTGTTCTTTCCAAATACTTTTTCGATGACTTTAAGCGACAATCCTCGGTATACAAAATTACTCAATTGATAAGAAAAAAAAAACTAGTCGTAAGGAAAATGACTCAAAAACCAATAAAACATTATTGTGTAATTAAAAAACGTTCGTATTATTTTTGCAATATTTGTGTTTCCGAACTTATTACAATCTTAAAATGGCATGTCCTTGAAGAAAAAAACAACAACATTAACTTGACGAAAGTGCAACAGAGCAGCGGCTATTGAAACGTTAAGTAGACGTAGTTGTAAAAATTATTCTAAAATGTTTCGCCGTTTCCGCTCCTTATAAAATCTGCACTACCGTGTACCATCAAATTAAACACGCCGTAGCATTACAATTAACGAAACAAATCAGACAGAATTAAGCACGTGCATCCTTTGGGGTCACATGCTGGCTTTTTACAGGTACTGTAAAACGTGGTAATGGACTTTTTTTTTACTTTCAATAAAATAACTTCACATAAAGACTGAGCCCTGAGCTCAGTGAGAAGGCGTCGACTAAATGTGTTCGGATGAATTTGTAAGCTTAATAGTTCCAATCCTGCAGCCCCGGGATTATATTCACTGGCGATGGTAACCGCGTTGGCTGCTCATGGCTCATCATTATGCTTTCATACAAAAATCCATGATCATACAAGACAAACCACAGACTCAGACCATTCCGACAGAGAGTAAACCAAGAAACAAGAAATTACACCACTGCTTACGAGATAAGACTAACCACTCCTCCTCCTCGCCATTCTCAAATTCCTCCTCCTCCTCCTCCTACTCATTACCATAATCTTCATGGGCCTCCTCCTTCTCCTCTCCTCTCCTCTCCATCCTCATCATCATCTTAATCCTCCTCGTCATCATCTTCCTCCCCCTCTTGGTCATCATTATCAACATACATCATCATCATACTAATCATCCTCATCCTCGTTCTCTTCCTACTCCTCCTCATCAACGAGACATTCCTCCCCTTTCTCCCCAATATATCCATTCTGTCATACACCCGTACAATCCTATACAGGCATGATAAAATAAGAAAAATCTCCGAGTCAGTTATCGACACAATCTCTGTGTACTGCACATGTGAGTTTAAACTGGGTGATAAATGACACATCATAACTGTAACAAACCGTAAAATGAACCTGGATACCGTTACGAGGCCGCACAATGGCATGACCCGCGCTCGAAACCAATCGGATATTTTTCTATACTGAGAGAAGCCATCACCAAGATGTTCCGCTTGGCACAAAAAAGACTTGAGCCCGGCTTTAATACTTTATTGTATCTTTGTGATAGTTTGACATATTATGTTGTTGTTGTTGTTGTTTTACAATCTGTCTACAGCAAAATTGCCTTCATATAATATGAAAATCAGTTTTGAGAATAAGCGGGCCGAAAATAAGACAATGATTTATACCTGACACGATGGGAGAAAGATACGATCACAGATGAAGAGAAGAGGGCGACTGGAGTGGAGAAATGACAAATTGGCAGAACAGGTGAACAGATATTTTACCACAAGCAACTTTAAACTAGTCTAAAAATTTCTAGTTTTACAGACGTAGGATAAGTGTTCGTAACGATAAAAAAGTGAAGTAAAAATGTTATATTTATTTATAAATATTATAATATATAACATCGAGAAGAGACCAAACTCTTAGCTGAGTTGTTCTGAATAAACCACAAAATCATGAAACTCATTTCATATTTGCTAACTTTAATTTATGTATGAAGTTATTCATATTTTTATGTTTATTGGGTTTATCGATTGCGCTACCAGGTCCGGTGAAGTTACTTTTTACTGATTTATGATATATACCGATTTCACTTCTGAAATTGAGCAACAATTATAAAAAATAAAATGAGAATACCATCATTTTTGTTCCGATATTCTTCCTATACCTATAAAGAATACCACCTATATTTGCATGTGATGCAATGTTAATTAGTTATGTTGATTCAATATGAACACACATGAGAAACATAAATCAGCATGCTAAAAGTACTCATTCGCTTTTAAATTGTGACTATGGAAATTGAACCTTTAATTTTTAAACACACCAGATAAAAAAGGAATTTATTTCAGACGAACTGGATTCATTTCGTTATTTAATATTACACTCGTTTCAACGTTCGGAAATATTAGGGTTACCTTAAAGTTTGTCCAGAGAAAATAAATGAAATAAATGAACATACCAAACTTGAATAAGCAGAACAAAAAGGCGTGGGGTTTAACACTCTTGTTTAAGCTTAATCCATAGTATTTTACAATTTGTTAAAGAAGTTCTGCAACGTCGACAAAGACCGACATATTTCGGTAAATTCCGGAATTTTAACGGTAAAGCATAAAGTTACGAGGTTTCTGATTTCTTGTTAACTGAAAACCATATAAATGCGAGAATACATCTTGCATATACAGTGCATTATCTATAATAAATGTTAAATAAATGCGAAATATGCAAGCTGTCAATTAAACTTAAAGAAAAGAGATAAATTATCTTGCTTGAAATGAAATACGATACCTGCAGAATTTGAGATTTTAATTACTTTTGTCTCTTAACAGCCCAATAATTCAAAGCATCACTACACAGATGAAAGAAGAAATGTTAAACATGCGTAAATCAAAACGATTGAAATAACACTAAATTATTATTACGCAATCAACGTGTGAACGTATTTTGTTTCCATTTCATATTGATGCTGTCATAAAATAGCCGCCAAACCCGACGTTTCTTACGAAAGAAATCCTTTATTACAACTCCACGTTGTTGCTTTTTACACATAAAATGTATCATATATGTAATTTATTTCAATGGTATTTTCTCCGAATGTTTAATGGGCATAACATGGATGAACAAATTAGCTGAGAAATACCGAATCTGTCGTTTATTGTTCTGTGACAACAGAAAACAAAACGAGTGTGGACAGCGAAATCATACGCAGTGGCTTCAAACGATATTGGGGCAGTCTTCTAGAAGCTATGAACACTTCGCGCGGAAGTAAAATTTATGTCTGCGCAACACAGGTGCTCGTCTATATTAAACTTGTTTTTACGTCATTGGGGTGTCACCGTTACCAACTTATAGCAGTTTTATTTACATCATCTATTGTACGATTGTAAAACGTAAGAAATAGGCATTATGCTGACATAAAATTTTATAGCTTTCACAAAAGCAATGAACAAAAGCCCTCCGTCGACATCTACAATATCACAAACTTTTTCAATTCCTTCGTGCATTTTTTCCTTAACTCAACTGTCTAGCGGTGTATATAAATGAAAGATAAAACGTAAGTGCATAACTATAACCATGTGCCTTTCTGTGAGTATACGAGTAAGTAATAGCTTGTTACAACAGTCAACCAAACATATATATATATATATATTACATTTGAATAAGCACAACGAAATGATAACCATTGAACGGACTGTTGTCAAGAGAAGTGTATAAATAACACGTATATAACATGAAAGTGAAAAAAACAACAACGAAAAATGTTAGAAAAACAACAACTATACATTGAAAAAAGAACATTGCGAACAAACCTAATTTTCGGTATAAATTCGCCAGTCGGCTTTCAGACCGTAAAAAAATATACTAAATAATATTTTAGCTAAGTCAGAAACATTGGTTAAAATATGTCCATATTAAATATGTCCAAATATATGCATATATATATATGGACATATTTTATAGTTACAATACAATACAAACTTTATTATATATATATATTATATATATATATATATATATATATATATATATATATATATATATATGGACATATTTTATAGTTACAATACAATACAAACTTTATTCATTCATTATCGGTTTGGTACATTTGCTTCTTATATTAGTAACAAATAATATAAGCTTACAAAAAAACTATTTAACGGCATTGCATGATATGTTTTGACAATAATAAGTCACATTAGACAAAATAAATCATTGATAATATATCAAATGATGGGACACCAGGCACAAGAAAAGCATTCATTAACTTTAAGCTGGCTGAGACTCCAAATGCTGCGGAAGAACGTCCTTGATTCTTGGCGCCTCTGATCAGAAACAGCCGAGCCCGTGCCGCAAGGTCCGCACATTGGGCACGATAGCTGTCTTGATGTATCTTAAAGAATAAATGTTGCTGTTTTCCAATTTTACGAGATCCTGTAAGTATTGCGGACCATGTTTTATAATTTCATAGGCTTCCAGTGCACTCGTTCTGAGACGGCGTAGGGCTGTTTGTCCTGACAGAAATATTGAATATCAATGAGATATAGTCATCATATATAAAAAGTAAGGATGATTCTTGCATTTGCTCAACCTTCTTTGTCATCGTTTCCCCTTAATATTTCCTGGTTACTGGACAAAATTTAAAAAGTTCGACCAGATAAACGAATGATATTCAGTGACTTGCATGATTTACAAAGATATATGCCTGAGCGTTTTAAAGAATTAGCTGTCTGGACATTGTCTTGATGCTTTTTGAAATAGAAGAGATATGTGAGTATGACATAAGATGGACATCTATTGTTACACCTGTTAATATGACTTCAGTCTCAAAGTACATATTTAAACCCACAAGATTACGAGACATGTCTAGCTGACTGTAATCTTCCGCAAACTCAAAAAATTTTTTTTGTTTATACAGTAGTTAAATAAGACAGGACCCAATACTGACCCTTGGGGTAAACCTTTATATATATTTCAGAAATTATTTGAGTTGTTTTCAATTTCGACGCGTCGTTTTCTGTTCTCTAAATAATTTCTCAGCAAGTCCAAGGGAGTATCATTGACTCCGTAATATTTTAATTTAAAAAGTAATAGATTGGGCGAGAGACAGTCAACAGCTTTAGATAGATCCAGCAGTTACCTATTTTCATCTAACGACTTTTCCAATACTCGACTACTTTCAGTAGTGTAGTCTGACAACCATATTCAGGCCTGAGCGCAGAGAGGTGCACATTAAAACGATTATCGAAGAAATTCATAAGCTCCTTCTTGAAGATATTGGTTAAATGCGTCTAGATTAAAAACGCTTGAATGTTCTCTGCCGAATCTACTTTTGTTTAACGTTTTTCATAAGACAGATTGTAAACGTCAGAAACTTTCATTGAAGGCTCCATTCTATAAGTAGTTAATATCACCTATAGTAACACTCATAGCTAAATATTCAATCGTGTTAATTTCTTATTGTTTGCACAAATCTCCTAGTATATCTCGTCTCAAGTAGGCTATGATACCACCTCCTCTGTCTGTCCTATCCTCTCTCCACATGTAATTATTATCGACCTGGAATATTGCATCTGGAACGAGATATCTATATTTGTTTCAGCGACAAAAAGAATGTAGACAAAATTTGAAATCAGTATGTCCTTTAGCTGATCAAATTTATAGCGCATACTTATTAATGTTAATGTACTACATATAAAGTGATTTTGGCTTTTCTTTTGAGCGCTGTGCAGTTTTATGCTAAACCACAAAATTTTGCGGGTATTTTTTTTTTGAAATCATGCAACTTGTTTGAGGTTAACTGTAATACATATAAATGCAATTGCAAGAATAGCTCTTGTGGAAACAGTCCATTCACTGCTACAAATGTTAAGTATGTAAGGTGTCAATTTAAATTAAAAGAAAAAGAAAAAGACGAAAATTGTTTTCGTGCATAGGAATACACCTTCAGAATTTCAGATTTGAGAACTATTTTTGTCTCTTAATGGTACAAAAATTTCAAAGTATAACTGTGAAGATGAAAAGAAAATTGCATAAATGCTAAACTCAGAAGGAATCAAATAACACTAAAATATTATTACAAAATCAACGTGTGAACACATTTGGTTTCTATTTCAGAGTTATGCCGTCATAAAGAGTTCCAAACCCGCTGGTTCTTAAGAAATAAAACAATTTAATACTACTCTGTGCCTATTCACAAAATAAAATATATGTAATTTGCTTCTATGGTATTTCATCCGAATGTTTAATGTGCATAACGTGTGTGAAATAACAAGCTTAGAAATAACATATTGGCCGTTTATGGTCTGTGACAACAGAAAATATACTTAAAGAGAATAACGCAATCATGGCCAGCGGCTTAAAACATTATTTGGGGCGGTCTAGTAATAGCCATAATGGTGCATTCGCAACTCTTCAATGCGGAGGTAAAATTGATGCCAGCGCAAGCAGGTGCCCGTCTGTGATTTAACTTGTTTTTACGTCATTGGGGTGTCTCCGTTACCGACTTATAGCAGTTTTATTTTCATCATCTATTCTTCTACGCGTGTGTATTAAATCGCAGGAAATACTCAGCTCGCATAATAGGGCCATAAAGGCAAGAACAAAGACATTCAACCGTGTTCAAATCGCCAACATGTACAGTTTCTTCACATATTTTCATTTAAAGCAAATGGGTACATCGAACAGGATTGTCTGGAAAAGTATACAACTTGGTATAAGATATTTTATGACAGAACACTTGCAAACATATGTATAAAGGTAAAACTTTTCCAGTATATATGCATATATATGTTATATGATATTATTATATACAGCTTATGAAATGTGAAGAGACACCAATCTGTTTCATAATTCTGTTTTGATGTAACGCAGGTGTCATTTGATCTTATTTCAAGCTGATTTTTTTTCTTGAGTATTTCTTTTTTTTTTCTTTTTTTTCTTCTTTTTTTTTTTTGATTGTTTGATAAATTTGTAGTTAGATCTAATAAGGAATTTATCTTTTGTATATTTTATTTTACTGTTAAATTGTTTGAAAATAGTATGATGTGACCATTTCTTTGCTCTAGATACAGGTGCTGGCTGTAAGTTCTTTCGCGTGGATGGGAAATTTTTATCTACACTGTTTGTCTTTGAGAAAACCCCTCGAAATACTAGGTACTTTTCCCGTTAACCAGTTTAAGCACAGCAGACGGTCCATTTGACTGTTCGAGAGATGTAGTTGTTGCATTTTTCTCTATTTGTGCAATGTCTCGGTCTTATAAAGTTTTCGTAACTAAACATGAGTGTTTGTGCTTTGTCATGAGCTAATTCTAATTTAAATATCTATGTTCATTTTCATTGAACCTTTTCTCAAAGAACCAGTTACTGTCCCCTTTTTTAACCAACGAACAATCGCGTCGGCATAATAATCACCATCATGTGTATCATATGTTTATTTTCTCACTTGCTCGTCAGCACCACATTTCTTCCGCTGTCCGGGCTTTGTATATAAAACATTGAACCGCGTGTTTCCACAACTTTACATTAGCCGGATCAAGCTTGTTGTCCTAACCATAGGTGGTCTGTTTTCCTGAAATCTCACTCAAAATTCGACTGACGAGCAACTTCCGTCTGCTGCGATTATCGTGGATTAACGCTTCGAGTTGTTACGACCGGTGTCGCTATTTTAGATTTATTTATAAAATGGCACGTTTACTAAACGACGAAATGGTGTAACAGAAAGAACAAGCCAGCAACAAACTAGTACAATAATGTTTTATTATTATAAACAATTAAATCTTTTGCGTAACAAAATAATTATAAAATATATCAGACAAAATTTGAGAATGCAAAATAAATGTTAGCTTACAGTTTGTCTCTTTAGGAGGTGTCTCATTAATTGTCTAATTAATAATCCAACGTCGAATAATCCTGAAGAGTTTTCGATTGAGTGTTTTCGTAGATACGCACAGTTGAAATAATTCAAAGGTAGAACAATACACGAATATAATTAATATAATTCCAAATCCAACATTTTAATATGTATAACACTGTAGAATATAATAAGGCCACGAAAGTTCCAACACTTACCAACAAAGTTTTAGAAGCTGCAAGCATTTCTGAACTATATGTCCAAACTCTATGTCCAAACTTAAACTTAAATCGGCTAGCAAGCCCTTATATAGACCCAAAGAATTTCTAGACCGCAGAAGTCTCCAGAACATTCTCGAAACCCAGTTATAAATAAACATTAATTTTCTAGCATGATCCTTTCCTTTCTAGCTGTTACGCGAATGTTACGTCATGCGAAATACGTCATAAATACTACAACGGTAAACAACCCCTTAACCTGACTAGCGTAACCTTAAACGCTGGTGTACTACTGTACATAACAGAGCATATAACCCTATTTAAACTCGGCATTCTCGTGTTACATTAAAGACTAAGTATTGTGATGAATGGAGTTTAATAGACGCTCCTAAAGTTATAATATCAACATTCAACTCAGTTTTCTCACAATAATATTCGACGTGAAAGGTTATATCCGACAGTTTGCCTATATTAGATACACGTACCAATATTTAACCACTGCTTTGAGGATGTCGGTCATACTTTTTGCATTAACCCAAACTTTAGTCGTTATAAAGACGATTTTAAACACTAACTTTATTGTTAGACTGTACTAGTCACGAAAAAAAACTCAAAATGTCCAGTCTTTCCACCTCTGTAAAAAGCGCGATAGTGGTCACTGCTAAAAATAGATATCGACGTCAGAGCGGATTGCACGGATAACTATATAAATGTGAGTGGTCACGTGGTTTTTTCAAGTGTAAAAATAGCTATCTTTGCAGCGTAGCTAGGATAGGAAACCCCTAAGTGAAATGACGTTAGGGGATTTATCCTTGACTGTCTATAAAGATCTTTGGCATCAATAAACGACATTTTAAAAGGTCTTTTCTGTTACCGATGACTTATTTGGTTATTTGAGAAAAATCTTTTGTACCTAGATACCACTTTTAATCTATGAGATGGCGGTCATATTAATCCGAATTAGAAATAAATTCTTCTTTATCATGTGTAGCTTGTCTGGCTATTTCACCGACCGATAAATAACGAAATTTAAACTTTGAAATATTTTCTAAGTTTAATATTCTTTGTTGTAAACTTTGTATTTTCACCACCCTTTATTGGCGAAGAAATTTGCTTTGTACTTTTTATTTAACTTATTCAAGGTTCGTTCAGATAAAGTATTACATTAAGCTTGTTTTGTTTATTTTATCGAACCGCGTAATAAACATACTCACGTTTTCTTTACAAACAGATAAGGTCAAGATTGGATCCGGTGGTAGGGAGGGGGGTGGTGTGTGTGGGGGATAGGGGGTTGCACCCCCCGCACCAACCAGGTAAAAGAGTAGAGTGGAAACATGCATGTAAGCTTAAAAAATACTAAGCTTTTAAAGTAAATTTTGTCGGTGGACTACTTAGGTCGAAGTAAGGGTCCCTTACTGTGTATATAAATACAAGATCCATTCAACTTTATCGCAGTTAATGCTACAAAGTAGAATGGATCTTGATTTCACCCCCACCCACCCATCCCACCAAAAAAATCCGGATCCATCCTTGGATAACTTGGTTTCCTTATTTATTCACCCTTCAACAATTTGTAAATTTAAAGTTTCATTTACAAGTGCACAGTTTCAACGAATACAAACTAAGTCTAAAATTAGATTAAAATTCCTAAAACAGAAACCTAACATTTTAAAATGTCATTTTTACTCCTGTCTGGGCGGCGGTTACCTCTTACTCAGGAACATTAGTAACTTTATGATAAATTATATTAAATTTGTCTAAATGCATTTTTAAATGGAAATACTAATGGCTAAATGCACCAGAAATAAATGTGCGAAACTTCATTTTCTCATTAAATTTAAGCACACGCGGCATGTTTACAGGGGTTTTCACGCGTCGTGTGTTTCGTGCATTATAAAACGTTTGGATCTTACTTTTCCGCCCCGATGCAAAAAGGGCCATTTCGTTCAATTAACCACGTGTCGCTGATTTCAAACTTTATGGGTTCATACCTACAATAGTATGTTTAGTGGTAAAAGCTGCAAATGCAACTGCATTTTATAGATTATTTTATTTCTGCCTTCATTGAAAAAGATGGATTTTAGTTACGTTTCTCTGCACACATCAGCTTGTTTTATGCACTAAACATTCATCCAATCTATTTGGGGATTAATCATAATTACTCAACATGTACGCTAAAACTTAAACAAGTTGTAGCATATGTGTCGTGTTAGGAATATCCAAATGAGTATAAACACTATAAAACCAGTGAAGAGAACGTAGAGGATGAAGCATTTTTTAAATAAGTCTCTTTTTCAAGTTATGAATCGTAAATTTCATTTTTATACTAATTTTTCGTCCCGAACAAAACATTAATTTTGCAGTGGCCCTTTAAAACATTTTATAATACTTCAAATTGTATTAATGTATATACTTCCCACGATTTTTGTAACATACCATAACCCACTTTAAAATGAAAAGAAATGTGTTTTCGGGTCTATGATATATGTCGACATGTTTTATATTCGTTAATATGTGTTTAATAATATTCACAGCCACGGGTGAAACAGAATGAAAATAGTTACAAAGATATTAAGTCGAAGACACATTTCTGTGCTTTTTTAAAAGAATGTGATTAGTAAGAAGAAATAGAACAATAATTTCTTACAGAAAAAAACACACAAGAAAAAATTGAAAAAGGACAGAGAGAAGAGGAGACATAGACGAAAAAATAAAAGGAGAAAATGCAAAAGAAGAATATCACCGCGAAGGAGAGGAAAAAGAAGAAGAATGGTAAGAAGAAGAAGGGTAAGAAGAAGAAGAAGAAGAAAAAAAGAAGAAGAAAAAGAAGGAGAAGAAGAAAAAGAAGAAGAAGAAGAAGAAGAAGAAAAAGAAGAAAAAGAAAAAGAAAAAGAAGAAGAAGAAGAAGAAGATGATGAAGAAGAAGAAGAAGAACAAGAAGAACAAGAAGAACAAGAAGAACAAGAACAAGAAGAAGAAGAAGAAGAAAGAAAATGAAGAAGAAGAAGAAGAAGAAAAAGAAAAAGAAAAAGAAAAAGAAGAAGAAGAAGAAGAAGAAGAAGAAGAAGAAGAAGAAGAAGAAGAAGAAGAAGAAGAAGAAGAAGAAGAACAAGAACAAGAACAAGAACAAGAAGAAGAAGAAGAAAGAAAATGAAGAAGAAGAAGAAGAAGAAGAAGAAGAAGAAGAAGAAGAAGTAGAAGATGATGATGATGATGATGATGATGATGATGATGATGATGATGATGAAGAACTAGAAGAACAAGAATTTTTGTCACCTTGCACTTACAAGATAAAGTGGACATGGAATAAAAACGTCGATGTCAGTAGATAATAATAAGACTTCATAAAAACGAGAGCTTCAATATTTTGATTTACTTCGGAACAAAACTCACCTTCTTACACATGTGGGGACCATTCGCAAACACCTGTATTATTGGCGTGACTCGATTTGTTTTTCTACAACTGATAGAATTAGTTCCACATGTTCAATGTGGTTCTACAAGTTTGAATTTACGGCCGTGTCCTTCTCAACTTCTTCCATGTTGTTATAAAAAGCCTCCGCTATGATAGTGTTTCAAGCGACAGTTCTCAGAACAAAATGAAGAGAATGGTTATTGCATAATAACTGCACGAAAAAAATAGTTGCACATCGTAAATTGTTGTACTGCTAAGCAACATCATTCGAGGCGTTCCGATTGAGGAAAGTCCCTCAAAAATAACCATGTCGGTACCTTTGACGTCAGCAAAGATAATTTTTTTGTTTCCTCTATTAAATTGCTATTAAATAGCAGAAACGTTGTATATCTGACGAAATATGAACTAGATTTATAATTAGATTTAGGTTGATTAAGCTTAATAATTAAATAAAAATGTGTAAAAATTTATTAAATAAAAACGTTAATAAGGTATAAATTAATTTACAACAATTCAATATAATTATAATAAAATATCTGCACAAAAACAACATTATATTCAAAATAATCAAAATTAACAGTTTCTTAATAGAACACTTAATAAAATACTACAAGAAAGTTGGAAATGACGTTGCTACCCCAGACTGCTTCAATAGGAAATTAAATCTTTTATTATTTTTATTGTACTAATAATGATATATGCGCCTGCATTTTCTGGGTTCAGGTGATTTTCGGTGTTATGACAAGTAAGTAGTTTTGAGTTACGAAAGGGGCAATACAACCGTTATTTCCTATTTTCATAATACTACGATAAAAGTAGCAGTACCAATCAGTGCTAATGGACCTCTCATTCAATTGTCGAATAGACATCAATTATTTTGGCCGAAGGACAACGTCTGAATACATATACAAGGTGTAAACAATCTTGTGGCCATTCAACAGGGTATTTCTTTTCTTATCAACCCTTCAGGCTATCCATCTCATATACTGAATAAATATGCGATAGTTATAAAATAAAAAATAATAAAAGACAACGTAGCATTACATTCAAAGAAACAAATCCCACATAAGTATGCACGTGGATTTTCTGGGGTCACGTGATGGCTTTAACAGGATCTGTGACTTCAAGTAATAAACCTGTTTTTTCAATACAGTAATTTTGCCTAAAGATGTGGCCGTTACCTTGGTAGGGAGGCTTCAAATAAACTTATTTGAATGCTTTTGTAAGCTTAGTATCGCCTTTCTTGCAGCCAAGGGATTACTTAAACTGACGAAGGTTGCCGCGTTGGTTGCTTCAGTCAGCGTGCCGATTTTGTTCTTATCCATTTAAAAAACGTTTGATCTTCTAAGAACATTGCAAAGGCTTAGACCAATGTCGTCATCATCATCGTGTTAAGTTTGCAGCTAAATGCATTTTTGAAATGGAAATAATAATGTCTAAATGCACCAGAAATAACAGTGTGAAACTTCAATTTCTCATTAAGTGCACATGATATTAGTCCACTGGTCTTTTCCAATCCAGCATCCGCTAGATATTTCACTCGCTGTGTGCCTCGTTCACATTAAAGCGTGTTCATCACACCTTATGGCCACTCAATCTGCAAAATGGGACGTTTTACGCATTAAAACACATGTCGATGATTTCAGAAGCGGCAGATTCGTGGAGACTTTTACTTTTGCACTTATTTTGGTGGAGAACCGTGTTCTTTTTATTTACGTTTCTAAATTACATTGCGGCTTTTTCATTTTTTGATATAGCGGAAATAGGGGCGGAGCCAGAAAATTTTGGTCGTGGTGGTTGTGGTGGTGTGGGTGTTGGGTGAGGGGTATGAATCAAGATCCATCCATTTTTATCTCAGTAAATACTTACTTTAAAAGCTCAGTTATTTTTTAGCTTACATGTATGTGTTTTACAACTCTAATCTTTTACCTGGTTGCTAGGCTGTGAGGATGCATACCCCCCCCCCCCCCCCCCACACACACACAATCCATACGTGAACGGAAATGCTCCAAAAATTGTTTGGAAATACATATTTTATATGCAATCTACTCCAGTAAGTAGAAAAAAACATAAACTACATTTATGGGTTTATATGTAATATGGTGTTTATGTATATAGTTGATTATCTTCACTTTCATAATATATAACGTACATCAACCAAGAATTGCAGGTAGTTAAAGGTAGATAACCTAGTAAAGCAAATATTGAAGCAGTAAGAGTAATTTTTCACTGTTGAATTAAGCCCGCTTGGGTTCGCTTGTGTCGTCAAAGTTACTCGCCGCTATTGTTTCAATGTTTGCACTCCCACGTTGATATTATCTTTCCAACAAGGCATAAAATATTAACATATTTTTTTTTTTTTTTTTTTTTTTTTTTTTTGGTAACAATGTTTATTTATTCAGTCTCATTACTTGTTGTTCAGTAAACTGATAGTTTGTTGCGTGAATTAAAAGACCAGTATTTTGTATTTAAATAGTACATATAACTTTTTAAAAAAATGTGTTTATTTTTATCATGCCTGAAGTATTTATTTAATCTTATATGCTATTTATCATGGTGTTTTCAATTGAATTAATATGTATTATAATGTTTTGTTTAAACATATTTTATTTGATATCAATGCATATAGTAGAATACAAACGATGGAATTAGGATTGGAACGGAAGATATAATCTTATCATGTTCCTTTCTTTAATAAAACATTGTATACAATTTATGGCTAATGTGATACATATACTGATAATGATGTCGAAGTGATAAAAATCACGATAACCAGAAGAGTTGTAATGACAGAGTAATTAAGAAACAAAACAAATAAATACTAGAAACAAAGTATATATTATACAGTTATTCCATGTGTGATTTGGGAACAGTCAAAATGTTGGCCCGAGCATAGCGTAACCTCAGAGCAAGCGCAGGCAACAGTCGAAACTATTGACCGGTCAACAGTTCGCTAAAGTGGATCGTTTTTAGAATTTTATAAAACAGTAAAAAATACCAAATTACATTTATATAAGGAATTAGGCAATAAAATAAAATGACAGAGATTTATTCCGTGGGTGGTGGTTAGGCAGAGAGAGAGACATACTAGAGACGTTTTAACATGGATTCCTCACCCTCTACTTATATCGTATTCATTCTTTGACGAACCGTTTGGATGTTTTTATGTAAGAACATGTATGTACAGCGTCAACAATTTTAATGTTTATATGATAAGGAAGATTTCTACAGTCAAACAGTATAATGTCTATATTATAATTATAATGTTTATTGTTCGCAGAAATATTGATAGTTGTTACAAACAAACAGAATTATGTCCACTACAGTCGAGATTGTGGTCAATAGAAAACCCCATAAAACAATGCCGTCCAACGTTCCTTGGTTGTAAAACCTGCTACGGTCGGTCGTATTTTATTGGGAACCAACACCATTCAACCCATTGACGGAAACCTTTTGAAGTATTTACTTGAAATAAGTCACTTTTTGAAACTCTGAAACACATTTGTTTTCTATTTTCATTTTGGATACATGACAGTAGCCTCATAAAAATGTGCTTAGAAGTTAAGTACTGTATTTAAATCTCCTTAAATTTAAAACAAAAACAGAGTCACCAAATATAAATTAAATAATATGACTTAACTATCGACACAATAGCTGTGCAGGGCGCATGCGCGATATAACAACGATAAATTACACATCATTACTGTAACAAATCGTAAAACAAACCTGAATACCGCTAGGTGGCGGTACAATAGCATGATAAGCGAGCAAAACCGATGGACAGACTTCGAATATGTTGATTAAACTACATCGTTATCACTACGCCTGGCACTGAAAATATAATGTTCTCCAGGCTTACCGCGACCGTTTGAAATGAGCATACACCAGAGTTACCTTCTCTTCCCGCCCGCCGAAACGAGGCCTCGCTGTATTATATGGTTAATCGGTACTCTAAACAAGCGTGGCACAAATAAGAAGATGATTTATCGTTGACAAGACGCGAGAAAGATACGAGCAGAGATAGAGAGAAGGAAGCAACTGGAGTGGAGAAATGACAAATTGGCAGAACAGATGGACAGATTGGCTTCCACAAACCAATTACAAGTTGTACATTAAAGCGCGAGGTTTCACGGATTTAGACACGTATGCAGAGATGAAAAAGCACATATAAGTTAAATATTAGTCTTTTATTTAATATATATTGCATTTCACAGATTGAAAACACATGAAATTCGCTTTTAAGATTGCTTCTGCGAAGAACATTTGGCTTTAACAGATAGTACTTATCCGCTCAACAAATTACAATGTGGACGGTATTTTTTATTATGTCTCTTATGTACTTTTTTTAATGATGGTATAATTTATCTCTAAGGATACGCCATCAACCGAACAGTTTTGATTGAAATAGATCTAATTTATTTACGCTGATTGTTATTGAGAAACCAATCATGAAGTGCGAGTTTAGAGATAAGGACAACTGTTAAGCACCCCAGTCGGCTCTTTACAGAATTTGCGATTGTTTTTCTATATTTGGCCTTTATAAAACATCTTTTTTCTTTAAGAAAAATAGGGAAAATTGTATATAGTTTTTCGAAAATAATTGTCGAAAGCCTTGATCACACCTGCTTTGTGACTTTAAATACTTAAGTAGTATCGTAGTAGTAGAAAGATAGAAGAACGGTTGGAACCAGTCGGACCCTGATCGGCGACGAGTCTACGTCTTGCTTATGAATGTGAAAATTTATTGAAAATCTTGCGACCGGTCGGCGGCTGGTCGCCGATACAAGCTGCTGATAGTTATTCGACGATCGCACAACGGAAACTCTTTGTCATTGTTTAAAAATGGTTAATATGTAAAATAAAGTATTTAAACACTTGGAAAACAAATGTCCCTAATCGGCTTATTTTCGTGCTCCAAAGTATAAAGGAAGCTTAAGCCTAATAACGTCATTATCTAACAAATTATAAATGGAACACGTGATCACTAACCGTTCGCAAAACGGTTGTAGAGAGGTCGGAGTCAGGTTGGAGTAAAGTTGGCGACCAATCACGGATAAGTTAGTCTATATCTAAACATCTTACGCATGTTCTGGGGAATTAGTGCATAATTAGTGCCTAAATCTGTATTTTAGTTTAGGTAAAGGTTATTTATAACATAACCAGAATTTTTAGACAGTACAAATCGTAAAAATATATTTTAGCCTTTAGGATATACCCTTGAAATGTCTATTACTTCTAAATATAAAAATAAGCACGATGTGGATTTCTAAAATTAGACTCTTATAAATAAATAAAAAATAAGAGCTGATTATCTGAATGATTATTCAACGTGATCTGATAAGAAGGTGATCACGTGGTTTTCACAGCTTAAAAATAGCTAACTGAGCAGCGTAGCTCGGATAGGGAATACCTCTTTTGTACTGACCAGTTGGGTGTTATGCTTTAATTTTCATATGGATGTAGGGCACTATTGAAAAGCATTCCGTTGGATCTTTTCAAGTAACAATAATTTATGTGGTTGCATGAGATACAAATAATTGATCCAAATTGTCGGATGCCACCTTTAAGAAGGACAAACAAACAATAAGTAAGTTTCTTTACATAGTCCGCTCAACAATTGTTGTAAAATGTTTTCTCATATATTATAGTGTTTTCCTCTTGGCATTTATGTATTGGAATTTATTTACTTTCACATGTTATTAAGTGAAGTAAAGAAATCATTGATCATACATAAGTTCACACCTGTTCAACACAGCATGCACATAATTTAGTAAGTCCTGCAACCTTTCATGCTAATGCCAGAAAAATCCGTAGGTATGCAACATAGATACTTCTGAACAAAAAAGCACATCCGGTTATAATTTTGTTGAAAGTCTTGTAAAGTTGCTTATTTATTTTTTTATTCCAAGGTATCACTTTCAAAATCTCTTTTATCTAGTAATATAATCTACTATATTTTAAAAATGAAAACATTTTTAACTTTTCCTGTGTTTTACTAAACACGTTTGTCTTCTTGAAATTGAAAAAAAAGAAAAAATACCTGAAAATGTATGGTATTGTTATTTACGGGTATGTAGCTAATATTCCATGTCAATATGTACTCATTAAAATCTATAGTTTTCAATGTCTTTCTAATATTTTTATGAACTATATTACGTCCAATCAAGTCTCAGTAACAGTTTTCTGCAAAATAGGTACCCACCTGTAAATAAATGTGAAGTCTGATTCAAGTGGTCACATACATACACATGTACGAAAATTAGGGTAATGATTGTAAAGTTATCGTAGTCAGGTTGGAGTAAGGTAAGGTGGTGGACAGTCTACGACAAAAAAGGTCGGCGACTGCTTGGGTTTGACTGCAATTGATCGGCGATCAGTTGCATACTATTCGGCGATCTCGCCGTAACATCTTTATAGTCATAATAGATCGTCTTGGAATCACTTGCTTATAACATAACCATAATTTTAGACAGTACAAATAGAGAAAATATATTTTAGGATATAACCTTGAAATGTATATTACAAGGTCAAGACGTAGACTCGTCGTGTGTATGTATGTGACAAAAACAATTTTTCACATACATACACATCTAAAATTATCTTCGAACACCTTTTTTTCAATGTTGACGTCAACTGTGTGTTTGATTCAATTAATTGTGTTACAAGTAAATAACATTTTATGCTACAGCTCAATTTGTCATAGGTTATATGTTTGCACTTATATATTAAAAAAATAGATACTATGTGGCTTGTCAAATAAATTTAAAAAAAAATACAAATATACAAATCATTGTGCGTGAATACAAATAATTCTTTTTAGAATTTTCATTTTTTTATGATTGTCGATTCTTAAATTCGTAGTATCTTCATAAAATCAATGGAATCGGTTCAAAACAGTTCACAACAAAGGTAAATAACACAGAAGACTGGCCGAAATAATAGCGATTGACCCCTCATTGGAGACGACTTTAATCCAAGCGAGCTTATAAGAGCCAGTTGACGCCCTTCTCTTTACACTATGTTTTTCTTCCCTTTTCATATAAACAACATCTGATTTTAACCGACGAATTAATTTTTAGTTTTATTAAAAGCACAGACTATTTAAAACTGTTATGGATAGCACAAAACATGCTGCCATCTAGAGATAGTATTACTTTAGGAGTCAAATGTTTAAAACAACAACAACTGCGTGGATCAACAGAAAGCCGTAACATGCATAGCCCAGATGAAGAAAACCAAAATTTTATTACAAAATCAACGCGTTAACACATTTGGTTTCTATTTTATACTTATGTTGTCATAAAAAAACCTTAGCCCGTTGTTTCTTACGAAAAAATATTTATTACTATTTCGCGGCTATTTACAAATATAATATATGTAATAACTGTCTATGGTATTTTCTCCTATTGCTTAATGGGCATTACATGAGCAAAATAATTAGCTGAGAAATAACGCATTGGCCGTTTATTGGTCTGTGACAACAGAAAATAAATTTAGTGAGAATAAGTGAGAATAACGCAATTATCATAAACAGTTGCTTGAAATATGTTGGTGGGTGGGTCCTACCGGTCGCCATAATCGTACTATCGAGCAACTCTTCAATTCGGAGGTAAATTAGTGCCAGCGCAAGCAGGTGCCTGACTATAATTTAATTTATTTTACGTCAATGGGGTGTCACCGTTACCAAATTATTGCTGTTTTATTTTCATCATCTATTCTTCTACGATTGAAAATTCAAACGCAACAAAATATCCAGCTTACAGAACAGAGCCATAAAAGCCAGGAACATAAACACTCAGTTATTTTCATAATACCACCAACATGTTAAGTTGAGTCTTCTTTTTGTGTTCTGATATGAACCAATGTCTTGGAAACAATATATAGCTATAAGCAAAAAAGTAAGACAGAATATTAAAAAGACATGCATATAGAAAATTGTCAGTCACTTAGTGTATTTGTAATAAATTGATAAACTAGAGTGTTGTAAAAACATGAAGCATGCGATAAAATCTGCAATATCATTTACTTAACTTCGTGATACAAGCGTCTTAGTGTATCTTTAAAGATGATATCCGAGAGTTTGGACCCAAAATATTTTCATTAAACATCATCATAAACCATCGTTAGCTGAACAGATCTTGCAAAATGTTGTTTATTGATATCCTACACCTGAAAAGTGAACCATAACGCCACAATCGACATTACCAGCATGTATTTCCTATCTGAGCCACGCTGCACAGTTAGGTATTTTTAAATTAAGAAAACCGCGTGACCAGTTATGTTTTAGTTCGTCCATTTTTGTGTAGTTTTTCAAATCAGAATAATACCATATTCATTTCTAAACACTATGTGGACATTGTTTTTTAATGACGTCACTACTTTCGTCATAACTTAAAGAAAATAGCAGCGCTTGGAGATTTTGTATTCAATTGATCGTTTTTCTTATCATTGCTTGCATTTGAGAAACTGGTCAGGAAATGCGAGGTTAGAGCTCTGTAAAACCGGTTTAAGCACCCCAGTCGGTCCATATTGCCGACTGACCGTTCCAAGGCGGTAACTGTCGGGTTTGCACTTTTAGTTAAATGACTCATAACAAATTTGTTCTTACTTTTCACTTGACTTGAACGTGAAATACCCTGTGCTTTTTCAGAGTTCGATATATGTTGCAATGCTCAAAGGACTGTGTCATATATTCTTATTTAGAAAATTGTCAGCTGTATCGGCTGTTGTGTCGGCCGCATCACAATTTGTTCTTACTTTTCGCTTGGCTTGCAACTGAAATACCTTTGTTCTGTGCCTTTTCGGAGTTTGGTATATGTTGCAATGCTCATAGGACTTTGTCATATATTCTTATACGTCATCATCAGTGACATCGATGCCTATTTCGGAAGGAATCTTAAATGTTCTTACTTATAGATTGGAAAAGAATTAATATTTTAAGTGTTGATTAACGAGTTTTAACCTAAAACTGAGATACTGTTAAAATCGTTAAAGCTTAGATTAAAGTCTGACTCTTATCCTGAAGAAATTATGAGCGACAGAGGTCAGATATTGTTATATATAATATATATAGGCAAGCTGTCTGATACGACCTTTAAAGACAGGACTATATATAAAATCCATAAAAAAGCAGCATATTTTTTTTTTGTTCTTCCGGGAACAATTACAATTACTTCTTGTGCCCTTAGGTATAAATCTCGCTTGCTTTTGTGCCGATTTGCTACCGCTGTCCGAGCTTTGTCAATCGGAACCCCTCGGGTAATTCCGTCCTCGGGACAATCATTCCACGGATGTATCTGGTGCAATGATAATCGCACAAAACATGAACAATAGCATCGTTTGACAGCTGCATGTCTGCTGCGGTGGGTAAATTAAACCTGGATGATTTAAAATTGAAGCCGTCACAAATTAAAGTTTTACAGGCTTCATACTGAAATGAGCTGTCATCCGAGCTGCTGTCTTTGTTTTGACGTCTGTCTGTCCTATTTAGGGGAAATAACCGAGGTGATCCGACTACCTACATGCATCCGAGAAATAAATCGTGAATTATCCGAGGTGTTCCGATGAGAGCTTTGTATATAAAGCACCGAACAGTGCATTTCCACAACTCACCTTTTCATTAAAAAGATTTGCTTGTTGTTATTTTTTACTATTGGTGGTCTTTTTGTTCTAAAGTTCACTCGACATCCGTCTGACAATCAACTTCTGTCTGTTACGATTATCGTGAATTAATGCTATTAATATATAATACTAAATGAAGTCGGCATGCTATTTAAACTCAATGTAACATCAAAGAGAAAAAATTGTGATGGATGTGGCTTGATAGGTGATCACGTAGCTTTAATTTCACTATTCTACGCCGTTTTCTAAACGTTATCCGCGACGCGGAGGAATATTAGGAACACTGCGCAATTAATCCGCGCTAGAAACAAGCAGTTAAATTCTTCACTATACCGTTTTTAATTTAAATGAGATGGCCTGGTAATTTCACCGACCGAATCACAGCATGCTATTAACTGTAAATTCTAACCTAAGTTTCATTTTCATTTTGCAAGCTTTCGTTTTTAGCACCCGTCGTTGGCGAACGAATATGTTTCCAGTTAATCAACCTCAGCAGGTTTCGTATGCTGTTATGAAAATAGTTCCACGATTGCTGCATCTTTTAGAAATATTGCATAATTTTCTCCCCGAAACATTATACATTGATATCTTTACTTCTTCACCTCCCCACGAATGCTTCTTAACGATAATTGTCTGTCCATATGAAAAGGAACATTTTAATGTCGTGATGAACATTGCCCATATAATTAGCATAATTGCATAACATTCCACTGAGACGCAGTGGCAATGAACTACTTTACTGTGCATTTCATCCTTTACACCGGTCTGTTTTACAATACCCATACAAAACAATGAACTAAATGTATGTTGCTACAATTGCCATATAAATCAACGAACGATAATATGACAATAGTCATGGAGATCGATGAAATACTTGTTTACCATAGCATGACAGAACAAGCGCTGAAAAGCTTTTATCACACATTTCTTGCCTGTTATAAAATTACACAATACCTAATCAACTGATTCCGCAATACATACAAAGTGGATTCATTTTTTGTTTACAAGTACGTGTAGTCATGGGCGAATTTATAATATATTTACACACACACACACAGGCACGCACGCACGCACGCACGCACGCACGCGCACGCACGCACGCACACACACACACACACTGTGTGTATAAATGGGAACGGTTTCTGTATACATTTAGGTGTAGTACATATTTTGATTTAAATGTACACTCCCTTTGCATTCACTTATAGTTTGTTACTAAGACTCCAATAATTGATGATACTAGACACAAAATGTAATTCTGCGACCATATCACAATTCCATTCATTTTCACTTCATTAAAATGCCACGCCTGCCAGCGCTACAATGCGGCTAATTTAATTAAGTGTTTAACAAGATGAATTCAACAGTTGTCAAGCTTTATCACCGACGCCTCAACGACACTGACTAACCGAGTGCTACCTGAGTGACCACTGGACCAGTAATGTTTATATTGATAATGAGCGCCCGGGTGTACTCGGGTCGCGTCTTGTTCTTTTAATTCCTCAACTAGCACTAAAATGATGCGTTCGTTAGATTAATGAGAAATTCATGTATTATTTGTTATTGTTACAAAATTTCGTTGATGTTACTATGAACGCAAAACAAATTTGAAACTTTTTTTCTGTCCTATTATCATATACTTCTTACAAAATTTAAATGTTTTCAGAAAACAACTTTTAGCATAATTTACACTATTGACACACACCATAAAGGTAATTCTAAGCATGCTTGGAATCATGGACTTCTTAGCTAAGTTTGGAATTTTCTTCCTAATTTGATTAAGTGTTTAGAATGCTATGTTTTTAATCAGGGGTATAAATTATATTGCATGTTCTTTAATTTTAGCATGCTCATATTTACTACGGCATTTCCATGGTAATTTCATATATTGGGTTTAAATTTAGAGTTGCTTTAAATAAATTTTACTGTTTCCTGAGCTACACGTTTCAAAATTTAGTTCCGACCCGAAAGAGAGGCAGTTTGAAACAAACACAAACATACGTTAACATTAAAGAATGTAAGTGTGCGTTTTTCTTAATTTTAACATAATGTTATTAAAGATATTCACGTGTACAAGTTAACGCATAAAACATTGTAGGGATATGGTTTGTGTACTTTTATCAAACTTCTGCTTTGCTTTAAATATAAGGTACACCAGTAACATTTTACTTTAAAGTTTCACCCCGTTCTATGTTTACTTCAATATGGCACGTACATTTTGTCTTTTTTAACTTTATAAATGCTTTGTTGAAGTAAATCATTTCTATTATACTTTCATGTCATTAAATGAATGGTATTTTCTTTTACATTCGTATAACTTGTCATTTGTTTCAAAAGTTCACCTTCCTTGGAAAGAATCTCTAGCAACAATATTCATTCTTTTACACAAACATTAATTTAAATTGTCCAAATGCATTACAATACCTCCTCAATGGGAGATAACCTTTGCCTGAAATAAAACTGAGCATTCTTATTCATTCTTACCATTTACAATGAAGTGACAACAAATTGCAAAAAAAAGTTCATTTCCGAAAAAAAAAAAGAAAACACAAATTACAACAAAAACAATAAAAAACAACAAAAAACAACAAACACACAAAACAAACAAACAAACAACAAAAAAGCGCTCGTTTTATTGCGGAAAAAAAGACAACAGCAAAATCGGCTAGCTAAAAAGATAAGTATCGATTCATTAAGGTTCCATTATATTTTTTACCAGCCCGAGCGCTCGCTAGAATCGAGCGAGCGCTCTCGGCAAATCCTCCAATGGAAGTGTCTCTTGACAGTTATAACTTGCGGCACTGCCTGGTCGCCTTCGGATTTATTGTCCCGGGTACCGTTATCTCTTCACCGGGCCGCCAAATAATGGAGTTATCTTCCTCGGCATCATGCAAATTAGACGGGCGTTGCTGGCATGCGCAGAGAGACAATAAGCGGTTAATGAGAGTAATTGAGCATCAATGAACTATCGAATTACTGCAGCGGTCTGGCAGTCCTAAACCGTTAGTTGGGTCAAGCGTATGTCCACATTATAAATGTCATTAAATCAAATTGTAACGATAATAAAAACATAGAAATGCTATTGAACTGCGATGCTTTGCTGACATTTTGTTTTATTCAGAATGTACGATTCTGAAGAAAACTGTATGTCATGTTATGCTCTGTTATCACGTTTAGCTTATTGCAAATGTAAAAGCGTTCCAAATGATAAAAGCAAAATCGAAGACGGATTTTTACTCCCTTTGACAGCTGAAACACGTTCCAATTAACAGTATTCGTGGATATGTTACATACTGTCGATATTAACGCACAGCTTCGAAAATAGTCCGTGGATATGTTACATACTATCGCAATTTGGGCTCAGCTTCGAAAATAGTCCCTTGATATGTTACATACTATCGCAATTTGGGCTCAGCTTCGAAAATAGTCCCTTGATATGTTACATACTATCGCAATTTGGGCTCAGCTTCGAAAATAGTCCCTTGATATGTTACATACCATCGCAATTTGGGCTCAGCTTCGAAAATAGTCCCTTGATATGTTACATACTATCGCAATTTGGGCTCAGCTTCAAAAAAAGTTCGTGGATATGTTACATACTATCGCAATTTGGGCTCAGCTTCGAAAATAGTCCGTGGATATGTTACACACTATAGCAATTTGGGCTCAGCTTCAAAAATAGTCCGTGGATATGTTACATACTGTCGATATTAATGCACAGCTTCGAAAATAGTCCGTGGATATGTTACATACTATCGCAATTTGGGCTCAGCTTCGAAAATAGTCCCTTGATATGTTACATACTATCGCAATTTGGGCTCAGCTTCGAAAATAGTCCCTTGATATGTTACATACTATCGCAATTTGGGCTCAGCTTCGAAAATAGTCCCTTGATATGTTACATACCATCGCAATTTGGGTTCAGCTTCGAAAATAGTCCCTTGATATGTTACATACTATCGCAATTTGGGCTCAGCTTCAAAAATAGTCCGTGGATATGTTACATACTATAGCAATTTGGGCTCAGCTTCAAAAATAGTCCGTGGATATGTTACATACTGTCGATATTAATGCACATCTTCGAAAATAGTCCGTGGATATGTTACATACTATCGCAATTTGGGCTCAGCTTCTAAAAATAGTCCGTGGATATGTTACATGAATTCGATATTTGGGCTCTGCTTCGAAAATAGTCCGTGGATATGTTATATACTATCGCAATTTGGGCTCATCTTCGAAAATAGTCCGTGAATTTGTTACATACTATCGCAATTTGGACTCAGCTTTGAAAATAGTCCCTTGTTATGTTACATACTATCGCAATTTGGGCTCAGCTTTGAAAATAGTCCCTTGATATGTTACATACTATCGCAATTTGGGCTCAGCTTCGAAAATAGTCCCTTGATATGTTACATACCATCGCAATTTGGGTTCAGCTTCGAAAATAGTCCCTTGATATGTTACATACTATCGCAATTTGGGTTCAGCTTCGAAAATAGTCCGTGGATATGTTACATACATTCCATATTTGGGCTCTGCTTCGAAAATAGTCCGTGGATATGTTATATACTATCGCAATTTGGGCTCAGCTTCGAAAATAGTCCGTGAATTTGTTACATACTATCGCAATTTGGACTCAGCTTTGAAAATAGTCCGTTGTTATGTTACATACTATCGCAATTTGGGCTCAGCTTCGAAAATAGTCCCTTGATATGTTACATACCATCGCAATTTGGGCTCAGCTTCGAAAATAGTCCCTTGATATGTTACATACTATCGCAATTTGGGCTCAGCTTCAAAAAAAGTCCGTGGATATGTTACATACTATCGCAATTTGGGCTCAGCTTCAAAAATAGTCCGTGGATATGTTACACACTATAGCAATTTGGGCTCAGCTTCAAAAATAGTCCGTGGATATGTTACATACTGTCGATATTAATGCACAGCTTCGAAAATAGTCCGTGGATATGTTACATACTATCGCAATTTGGGCTCAGCTTCGAAAATAGTCCCTTGATATGTTACATACTATCGCAATTTGGGCTCAGCTTCGAAAATAGTCCCTTGATATGTTACATACTATCGCAATTTGGGCTCAGCTTCGAAAATAGTCCCTTGATATGTTACATACCATCGCAATTTGGGTTCAGCTTCGAAAATAGTCCCTTGATATGTTACATACTATCGCAATTTGGGCTCAGCTTCAAAAATAGTCCGTGGATATGTTACATACTATAGCAATTTGGGCTCAGCTTCAAAAATAGTCCGTGGATATGTTACATACTGTCGATATTAATGCACATCTTCGAAAATAGTCCGTGGATATGTTACATACTATCGCAATTTGGGCTCAGCTTCTAAAAATAGTCCGTGGATATGTTACATACATTCGATATTTGGGCTCTGCTTCGAAAATAGTCCGTGGATATGTTATATACTATCGCAATTTGGGCTCATCTTCGAAAATAGTCCGTGAATTTGTTACATACTATCGCAATTTGGACTCAGCTTTGAAAATAGTCCCTTGTTATGTTACATACTATCGCAATTTGGGCTCAGCTTTGAAAATAGTCCCTTGATATGTTACATACTATCGCAATTTGGGCTCAGCTTCGAAAATAGTCCCTTGATATGTTACATACCATCGCAATTTGGGTTCAGCTTCGAAAATAGTCCCTTGATATGTTACATACTATCGCAATTTGGGTTCAGCTTCGAAAATAGTCCGTGGATATGTTACATACATTCCATATTTGGGCTCTGCTTCGAAAATAGTCCGTGGATATGTTATATACTATCGCAATTTGGGCTCATCTTCGAAAATAGTCCGTGAATTTGTTACATACTATCGCAATTTGGACTCAGCTTTGAAAATAGTCCGTTGTTATGTTACATACTATCGCAATTTGGGCTCAGCTTCGAAAATAGTCCCTTGATATGTTACATACTATCGCAATTTGGGCTCAGCTTCGAAAATAGTCCCTTGATATGTTACATACTATCGCAATTTGGGCTCAGCTTCAAAAAAAGTCCGTGGATATGTTACATACTATCGCAATTTGGGCTCAGCTTCGAAAATAGTCCGTGGATATGTTACACACTATAGCAATTTGGGCTCAGCTTAAAAAATAGTCCGTGGATATGTTACATACTGTCGATATTAATGCACAGCTTCGAAAATATTCCGTGGATATGTTACATACTATCGCAATTTGGGCTCAGCTTCGAAAATAGTCCCTTGATATGTTACATACTATCGCAATTTGGGCTCAGCTTCGAAAATAGTCCCTTGATATGTTACATACTATCGCAATTTGGGCTCAGCTTCGAAAATAGTTCGTAGATATGTTACATACTATCGCAATTTGGGTTCAGCTTCGAAAATAGTCCGTGGATATGTTACATACATTCGATATTTGGGCTCTGCTTCGAAAATAGTCCGTGGATATGTTATATACTATCGCAATTTGGGCTCATCTTCGAAAATAGTCCGTGAATTTGTTACATACTATCGCAATTTGGGCTCAGCTTCGAAAATAGTCCGTGGATATGTTACATACTGTCGCAATTTGAGCTCAGCTTCGAAAATAGTCCCTTGATATGTTACATACTATCGCAATTTGGGTTCAGCTTCGAAAACCCATGTTACATACTATCGCAATTTGGGCTCAGCTTCGAAAATAGTCTGTGGATATGTTGCATACTATCGCAATTTGGGCTCATCTTCGAAAATAGTCCGTGAATTTGTTACATACTATCGCAATTTGGACTCAGCTTTGAAAATAGTCCGTTGTTATGTTACATACTATCGCAATTTGGGCTCAGCTTCGAAAATAGTCCCTTGATATGTTACATACTATCGCAATTTGGGCTCAGCTTCGAAAATAGTCCGTGGATATGTTACATACTGTCGCAATTTGAGCTCAGCTTCGAAAATAGTCCGAAGATATGTTACATACTATCGCAATTTGGGCTCAGCTTCGAAAATAGTCTGAGGATATGTTGCATACTGTCGCAATTTGGGCTCAGCTTCGAAAATAGTCCGTGGATATGTTACAAACTATCGCAATTCGAGCTTAGCTTCGAAAATAGTCCGTGGATAGGTTACATACTATCGCACTTTGGGCTCAGCTTCGAAAATAGTCCGTGGATATGTTACATACTGTCGCAATTTGGGCTCAGCTTCGAAAATAGTCCGTCGATATGTTACATACTATCGCAAATTGAAAAAGGCACTGTTTCCAATTTGTTAGATGTTTTATACAGCTCCCAAAATATTCCTTTCACCGTAATTATATTTTGGATATTGAAGATTGTATCGAATAAACTGCTTATAATATAAAAGACACTCGCCTTCAGTTCTAAAGTGCACTCAATAGTAAAATATTTCTTAAACATTTTAACACACGAAGCTCTTAGTAGGAGTGTGTTTAATGTAATGACGTCGTTTGAACAACTCAATTGCAGCTCTTGCTTTTTCAACTGAAGGCGCATAGGTATTCAGAGGTTCACATCGTCAATATCTATTATAGAAGCAATGGCAACAAAGTAAACTGGAAGCCATTAACGCATCTATTTATGATGTGCGAATTCTCTTGGTAGTTTTATTATGCAATACTCACCCTCTTAATTGCGTGCCTTTGTGTTCGGAGAATTGTCGCTTAAAATTAACTAAAAGGCATCTTGAAAGAAGAAGAAAGCAGAAAACGCAAAAAAGAGTTGTGATGTAGAGGTCGTAAATTCAATCTCGTAGAACCGTATTGAACATGTGGAACTAATTTGTTCACTTTTCAGATGTGCGGAGGAAAAACAAATCGAGTTTTGCCATGTAATATCTACAGGTGTTCACGAATGGTCCCCACATGTGGAAGGAAACAAGTTTATTTCGCAGTATATCAAAATAGTGAAGCGCCGGCTTCTATGCAGTCAGGCCTATGAGAAATTAATGACATCAACGTTTTCATTTTATGTCCACTTAATTTACTTACTGCACGGCCGGGGAGAAATTTCCCCTGTACTTAACTTAGAGACGTCGTATCAAATGTTGTGTTCGCAAATTGCAAATTACACGAATGAAGGAATATAATATTACAATTACAATCTTGATAAAGGGACCTCTTGAAACTTTTTGTTGTTGTTCTTCTATTCCCCCCTCCACCCCCTCCCCCCAACACACACATACACCCGTCTTCTTCTTTCACTCATTACTTTTCTTAACCTTCTCCTTTTTCTTCCGTTCTCATCCTTCTTTTCATTCTACTTATTTTTTTCTTCTTCTTCAATTCGTTTTTTTACTTCCTTTTCTTCTAACCTATTTTTTCCTACATCTTTTTCATTGTTTTTTCTCATCTTTTCTTTTTTTCCTATTCTTCCCTTCTTCTTCCTTATTTCCAGTTTATCTCCCTCTATCTGTTCTTCATCTATTAATAGTATTACCTCTTTCTTCTTCTTATTTTCCTTTTCCTTCTCCTCACCTTCTTCTTCATATATTGGCAGACAGACAGACAGACAGACAGACAGGCAGGCAGGCACGCAGACAGACAGACAGACAGACAGACAGACAGACAGACAGACAGACAGACAGACAGGAAGGCAGGCAGGCAGGCAGGCAGGCAGGCAGACAGACAGACAGACAGACAAACAGACAGACAGACAGATAAATAGATAGATAGCTAGCTAGACAGATATCTCCATATCTATATACGGAGAGAAACATTTATTAATTATGTACATTCGAGTTCAACAACATCAACTTCCATTTTTACTTCTAATCATGCTTTCTTTCATTTTTTCTTCGGGGTGCTTTGACCACGAACATAAACTGAGAATTCCAACTAAAAGGACCTGCCAACTGTTTTGGAATACCTCGGATATTAACTAACAAGGAAGACAATTTCCGTTTCGCCAATGGACCCCATTACATATTTACTTAGAGTCCAAATAATGTGTCTTCTTACTCCGATCATAGAGAACATATTTTTAAATGTCATTGAAAGAAACCGCCTTATATTTGTAGAAACCGTGAACAAAAATTTAAGACTCTACTAAAACAAGCGCATACGTAAAATCTTCTGTAACTGCACTTACTGATGCTGTTTTACAACCCTACATGCCACTATATGTATTAATAAAAAAAAGTGTGAAATTAGCGACATGGGTTAAATTAAGCGAAACGCCCCTTTGCAGCGGAAGGGGTCGAAAAGTGGGATCAAAGACGTTGTGTGATGTACGAATCATACAACGTGTGAAATCTCCATCGGATACTGATTTGGGAAAACCCATTAGGATTACATCACGTGTATATATTTAATGAAAAGATGAATTTTCACACTCATTTATTATGCATTTAGCTATTAGTATTTCCATTTTTAAACGCATTTAGCTCCAAATCTAATAGAACTTGACACCAAATGACAAATGGGTGTATATAACCAGTAACCACCACCCAGAACGGAATATAGTAACATGTTAATGTGTAGATTTTTGTGTGTTGCTGGAAGTTATTGTTTGTTTATTATTTGTCATGTTGTTGTTTCTAAAATTTAGTGCGGTTAAGAAGAAATGTAAACTGTGTGTCAAATTATAAAATTATCAAATTATACAAGTGTATTCTTAATTTCTTTTCACCAAAAACAAACACACAAACAAAACAAAACAACTGCAACATAAAACAACAACATAAACATTATAAATTCCAAATGTAGGAAATAAATACTAAATAAAGATAAAAAAAATGATGATAATGTTTCTTGCTTTCGCATTTTAACAATTTAAATGCCAAAAAGGCGCATTGTATTCAAAAGAGTTGAGTGGTATTCTGATAGATGCTATTTCGGATCGATCTATGGCGTTCTGGTGCATGCTAACTTGGATCTGTGGTGTTCTGATGCATGCTACCCTGAATATATGGTGTTCTGATACATACTAACTGGGATCTATAGTGTTCTGATACATATTAACTGGGATCTATGGTGTTCTGATGCATGCTAACTTGGATCTGTGGTGTTCTGATACATACTAACTGGGATCTGTGATGTTCTGATGCATGCTAACTTGGATCTATGGTGTTCTGATGCATGCTAACTTGGATCTGTGGTGTTCTGATACATACTAACTGGGATCTGTGGTGTTCTGATGCATGATAACTTGGATCTATGGTGTTCTGATGCATGCTAACTTGGATCTGTGGTGTTCTGATACATGCTAACTTGGATCTGTGGTGTTCTGATGCATGCTAACTGGAATCTATAGTGTTCTGATACATACTAACTTGGATCTATGGTGTTCTGATACATGCTAACTTGGATCTGTGGTGTTCTGATACATACTTTCTTTGATCTGTGGGGTTCTGATACATACTAACTTTGATCTGTGGTGTTCTGATACATACTTTCTTGGATCTGTGGTGTTCTGATGCATGCTAACTTGGATCTGTGGTGTTCTGATATATACTTTCTTGGATCTGTGGGGTTCTGATACATACTAACTTCGATCTGTTGGGTTGTGATATATACTACCTTGGATCTATGGCGTTCTGATACATACTACCCTGAATATATATTGTGTTCTGATAGATACTGTCTCGGATCTTTGGTGTTCTGATAGATACTAACTTGGATCTATTGTGTTCTGATAATACTAACTTGGATCTATTGTGTTCTGATAATACTAACTTGGATCTATTGTGTTCTGATAATACTAACTTGGATCTATTGTGTTCTGATAATACTAACTTGGATCTATTGTGTTCTGATAATACTAACTTGGATCTATTGTGTTCTGATAATACTAACTTGGATCTATTGTGTTCTGATAGATGCTATCTCGGATCTATGGTATTCTGATAATACTAACTTGGATCTATTGTGTTCTGATAGATGCTATCTCGTATCTGTGGTATTCTGATAATACTAACTTGGATCTATTGTGTTCTGATAGATGCTGTCTCGGATCTGTGGTATTCTGATAGATGCTATCTCGGATCTATGGTGTTATGATAGATACTATCTCGGATCTATTGTGTTCTGATAGATGCTATCTCGGATCTATGGTGTTCTGATAGATACTATCTCGGATCTATGGTGTTCTGATAGATGCTATCTCGGATCTATGGTGTTCTGATAGATACTATCTCGGATCTATGGTGTTCTGATAGATACTATCTCGGATCTATGGTCTTCTTTTACTGTTGGCGTTGCTAAACAATCCTTTAATATCACTGCACAGTCGATTTGACGTAAAATCTTTGAGAAAAAATATATTTAATTTTGTATATGTAGGAAAAGTCAATATTATGCTCATATAAGCAGACAAAGCAATAAGAAAACCGTGTTGCAACTGTGTATAAAACTATAATCACCATGGTAAAGAAAACGTAAGCTTCGAGCAACCACATTTTGATGCTGTTGGCGACTGTATAAGCTTGTGGGAATAACCCATAACAATAATACGTATATTAAAATACATATTTATATTCAACGTATCGCATTCCCATGATCAACAGTCGCAGTTTTTCTCTGGCGTTATTTGCCAAACTGTCTGGAAGCAACACGTCTAAGACTGCATACAAACATATAACAACATCTTCCAAAGAAACGAATGAACGGAGTCTTATTCTTGTGGACATCATTAGGATGGATCTCCTGATCCCGGGATCTTGTTAAGCGGAAAAATCGTTCAATTCTGGGACTGCAAGGGTTTTATAGATGAGAGAAACTACGATCAGGGTGATTACTGTATGGCTTACAGTATGTATCGGTAAATGGTTGTGTGTGTTTTGTACAGATTGAGTTCACGAAGTGTTGCAGTGCATTCCTCTGGATGGTATAATAAAGTAGTCCAGTCTTTCGCATGTTTGCTGTTATGGTGCAGATTATAATGTTCTATGGATTGCACATTAAAGTCGTCCATTGCCATGATTATTTTATAAAATGCTATGTAAATTAAAGAGCATTTACATTATTTGACAAAATTTATTTCTTTTTATTCTTATATACATTTACAAACATGTGTGGAGATGTGAAGTGAAGCAGTATAAAGTTTCGGGGAGATAGTAGCGGAACTATTGTTTTCGATTTTTTTCATAACATTCACACATAACCAGCTGCATTGTACATTCCAAACGGATTCTTTCCACGATTCGTGGATGCAAAATAAAAGCTCAACAAATGAAAATGAAGCTTACGTATAAATATACAGTAAATACCACGCCGTGAATCTGTCTGTAAAACACCAGGCAAACTTCTTAAAACACACACATCAAAGTGAGGAATTAAACTAGTTGTTTCTAACGCGGATTAATTGCACTACTTTTCTAAAATCCTTAGCGTTGAGAATGGATTTTGGAAAACCGCGTAAAATGCTGACATTGAAGTTTCGTACGTTTATTAAGCCCCATTCTTGACAGTTTTTAGTCTTTGATATACTATCGAGTTTTAAGAGCCTGCCAACTTCATCAAGGATTATGTATTCAAAGCATTAATCCACAATAATCGCAGCAGACGGAAGTTGCTCGTCAGTCGAATTTTGAGTAAGATTTCAAGCAAACAGACCACCTATGGATAGGACAACAAGCTTGATCTGGCTAATGTAAAGTTGTGGAAACACACGATTCAATGTTTTATATACAAAGCTTGGACAGCGAAAAATGTGGCGCAAAAAAAATAAATGTGAAAATATACATACTTGTAGGAGTGCTAATAGGTGTAATGCGGTTATCTTGCGGATGAAACCCGCATGTCAAGAAAAAATAGTCCAAACATTTTTGCGGGAGGGTAAAGAAGCGTAAATTGTTTTGACATCCTAAGATAGTAATCGGTGATAATAAATTATGAGTTTATTTCCAATCATTTCGTTTCCATGTTAAATATTTGCAATAGAATTATAAATAATATGTGCGTTGAAGATAATGGCATTGTTTTTTTAGAATACTTTTTAACTAGTTAAAATCTTCTATTTAATTAAATAAGTAAGAATACTTCCAACGTATTTTTATACGTGCGTTTGTAATTGCGGCTTTTCTGTAAAAGTATTATTTGGGCAATGGTATATATTTTCTACAAAGTTTTACTTCGATGAGAAAAAACACGAACAAAATAAACAACAACAACAACAATACTCGGAGATACTAAATGTGGTTGTAGTATTATGAAAATAAATTAATGCTTTGTTTATGGCTCCATTATGGGAGCTAGGTATTTCCCTCGTTTGAATGTACAATCGTAAAAGAATAGATGATGAAAATAAAACTGCTATAACTTGGTAACGGTGACACCCCAATGACGTAAAAACACGTTTAATCATAGACGGGCACCTGCATGCGCTGGCATCAATTTTACCTCTGCCGTGAAGAGTTTCGCGAACCCACGATTATGGTTATTTTCAAACCGCCCCATCAATATTTCAAGCCACTCCGAATGATTGCGTTATTCTCCCTCAATTTATTTTCATTTGTCACCGACCAATAAACGACAGATTCGTTATTTCTCAGCTAATTATTTCGCAATGCTATGCCCGTTGAACATTTGGAAGAAATATTATAGAAACATAATTTCATATATTATATTTGTAAATAGACATAATAAATACTTTATTTCGTAAGAAACAACGGGATCGGGGCATGTTAATGACAACATCAAAAACAAAGAAAGTCTGTTCTCACGTTAATTGTGTTATAATAATTTAGTTTTAATTAAACCAATTAGAGTGAGGTATGTAATGCATTTTTCTTTTCATCTTTTCAAATATAGAGGAATTGTCTTACTAGATAAATATCAGAAGCGATCAAAGAACATAATACGCAAATTCTAAAGGCATATTTTGTATCAATGCAAATTATTTGTTCTTATTGTATATTCCAAATGTTAGTAACAAATTTCATATAATTTATTCATATGTTTTGTTTTGTTTTTGATGTTTTTAAATACGTCGCAGCGACCATTTATGTTCATAATAGCGACGTCCATCTATTTGGTGTAGGAAGACGCCCAGTCACATGTCTGGGTAGAACCACCGGTGCACCGCTAGGTCAGCTGGAAGACATTCCCACATTAAGTCTTTCGTCCTGACCGGGACTCGAACCCACGCGGTGAGAGGCTTAGCATTCAGAGAAGTTATAAACCGGTGACTCTACCATTACGCTACAGGCGCCCCTTAATATATTCTTACTTTTAAAATATGATATTTAATATTTTTAATATTTTAATTAACATTTAATAATCTTTAAGCAATTTGTCTGTTGACAAGAAATCGTACAATTTACCGTTTAGCAGGAATTTAATTTTGTTTTAAGAAGGTAGACTTAACAGACTTCGGTTTAAACCTTAAAAGATACTGCAAAATTGCCATTTTAACATAATGATTAAAGGCTGGTATTTTGATACGATATTCTGGACCGCTATTGAGATATTCCCTTAATTTCCGAACCATAAAAATGAAAAGATATTCACCGAAACGTGTCGATCTGTTGAAGTTACACATTCTTTCTGTAGTGCGTTTCAACCTTAAATGTTCGTATTTTTTTCACTGTTAAAAATGTACATTTAAATTTGTGTGTGCTTATTTATTTTCCTTTGTAATTATACTTTATTCGTTTTTTATAATATTTTATAGTTTATCTAAAATTCCATAGATGTTTACAGTATTCATATTTTATTTAATTTTAATCACTGTTAGTCCGTTGTTATAGTGAAATCAGAAGTATTCACCGCCAGTTGTTGTGTTCAAAAATATGTTTATCATTCCGGAGAGTTTCTCACAGCATTGTTGTTTTACAATTACAATTTTATCTAACGATGTTGCTAAGTCGTTTATTAGACGTAATTAAATTGTAAAATTACATATTTAAATTCATTTTTCTTCAATCAGTCAAAACTCACTCTTCCTAAGACTTCACATATTTAAACTGGCTTGTAGAAAAATACATGCCGTTCTGTTATGTGTTTTCCCCATTTTCTTCACTCCTGTTGCCACATTATCTTCACTCCTATTGCCACATTATCTTCACTCCTGTTGCCACATTATCTTCAACTCCTGTTACCACATTTTCTTCACTCCTGTTGCCACATTATCTTCAACTCATGTTACCACATTTTCTTCAACTCCTGTTACCACATTTTCTTCACTCCTGTTGCCACATTATCTTCAACTCCTGTTACCACATTATCTTCAACTCCTGTTACCACATTTTCTTCAACTCCTGTTACCACATTTTCTTCAACTCCTGTTACCACATTTTCTTCAACTCCTGTTACCACATTTTCTTCACTCCTGTTGCCACATTATCTTCAACTCCTGTTACCACATTTTCTTCAACTCCTGTTACCACATTTTCTTCACTCCTGTTGCCACATTATCTTCACTCCTGTTGCCACATTATCTTCACTCCTGTTGCCACATTATCTTCACTCCTGTTGCCACATTTTCTTCACTCCTGTTGCCACATTATCTTCAACTCCTGTTACCACATTTTCTTCAACTCCTGTTGCCACATTATCTTCACTCCTGTTACCACATTTTCTTCACTCCTGTTGCCACATTATCTTCACTCCTGTTGCCACATTATCTTCAACTCTGTTTCATTCTTCCATCTTCACAACCATAAATCAGCATCTTATTTTCGCCTCGTTTGTTTTGAATCCCGATTACACATACAATATAGCGGAAAATTCGTCTCTTGTTGGCAGATCGCAAGAAAGGATAACTCTGGGAGATAGATTATCAACAGTAAAGTTCAAACCTGTGTTTGTGCCAATCGAAACTTCTTGGTGATCATATTTCGGGTAGTAAGACGTATGTGTCCAAGGAGTTTCGGCTGGCTTCGCGCCCGGCTCGTGCTTTTGTGCGGACTCGAAATTGTATCTATGATCATTTTACGGTTTGTTACAGTTATGACGTGTAATTAATAATATAGATAAAAGCCGAATGCACAGTTCAGATATATTTTGCCGATTGGGTCGAAGTTTTTCTATTTTTTTTTTTTATTTATATAAACTTGCTTATCTACAGCCATCGGGCTCTTCCCTACTGATAATACACATTTCATATGAAGTAAATGCATCCACGTTAAATCGAACACATGAATTTTCTAGGCATATATACTAAACATGATACTAAACATTTCAAAATAAACAAAACACCTCAATTGTTTAGGATTTCTTCCACGAGGACTGCTCTCTGCGTACAGAAGCCTAATGGAGACATAGTTTACATTAAATATTGCTTTTACCGGTTCGATTATAGCACGATGAACATTTCAGCAGTTGGACTTTATTCCTTTAAAAATTCCATATGTAATTGACGTCCGGGCTGAAACACGGCTCTCTTTATGGAATGCGTTATTTGGGAATATGCTGTTGTTGCAGCAATCGGATAATCGGTAATTCCGTCCGCGGGACAGTCCTCCCTCGGATGTATCTGGTGCAATGATCCTTACTGACATCAAGATCGTTTTGTTCGCCGGAAGTCAGAAGAAGAATTATGTCTAAAATGCAGTCCGCACAAGAATAAACAATGTCATCGTTTGACAGCTGTGTGTCTGCTGCGCTGGGTAAATTAAAATTGGATTTAAATTTGAAGCAGCCACAAATTGAATATTTACAGGCATCGTAATGTAGTGAGCTGTCACCCGAGCTGTCATCTTTGTTTTGACGCCTATCTCAAAAATAGCCCCATTGGCCGAGGTGATCCGACAACCTACATGCATCGGAGAGATGAATCGTGAATTATCCGAGGTGATCCGGGTTTTTTTTTTGCAGTAATCATTTATTTCGTATCTCCTCGGCGGTATCCGCACAAATCTATTCCGTGGAAATGGCCAAGGAGTTGCGAGTGGTTTTCAGGCGTTACAGATTTGTACTTCTTCAACATTTTCGAACCACGTGGATTAAGCAGGTTTTCTTCTCACCTGTTAGTAGTGTTGTACGAGGGTTTTAAGATTGTTATGCATTCCACATTTCTTTAAATAAGTTTCTTCAGAGAATAGTTGCTTAATTAAATGAATTGTTTGATAAAAATTGGTTAAGATATAGTTGTAGAAATTGGCATATTTTTGGATTTATCTTAAATGTCAAAGCCATTCCCGTAAACATAATGGTTTACCTTTTCCTACAATGTTTGAAAGGGTTTGTGTTTGTTGATACTTTAAAACTTTATTTTATAAAATTAAGCTGTAATTCGCAAACAAAAAAGACAAGCATGTTATAGAAGCAAAACTAGAACAAAAATTGCTTTATTGGAACCCGAGATGGTCTACCGACTGCGGCAAATAGACTTTTACAAGAATTTTTGTAGCTTTACCTGCACAACATAACCTAAGTTATAATTGTTACATTTTTCAGCTTGAGCGTTCTAGATTATTTGGACAAGAAATGTCAATCGCAATGGTCTTTGTCAGTCGATATATATATTTTTCCCAATGGGACGCGACCGATAAACAGAGTTATCCAGTAAAATCCCATTAGATTGTCTCCCTTCAAAGCACACTCCTGCTCCGTGGGTAAAATGCACCAAAATCCACGTGCACGTGCGTAATTATGTCTAGTTTGTTTCTTTTGTTATAATGCTTTTGAGCGATGGACTTTTAATAGATGATAAATGGGAAGGCACTTATTGAAGTAGAATAACGCCCAAATCATAACAATACTTTACGATAGTAGTCGAAAGGTTGCAACAAACTGATGGTACATGCATAGTATCCATGTGTACGTTTTTTTTTTGTTTTTTTTTTCGGGTTTTTTTTTTTTGTTTGTTTTTTTTTTTTTTTTTTTTTGGGGGGGGGGGGGTTCATTTATGGAGAATTTATTGGTGTTATCAATCTATCCTTTTAATTTAAACAACCATTAAGTTAGAAATCACACTACCAACGGATACGGAATATTTCAGCTTTTAGAAACTTCCCTAGCAGGATACCGCTTTTAAAGATGAATAAAAATCATTTAATTTTTATTTTTATACTGATTCTTAATTTCAGCACATTGTTTAAATATTCGTTATTCTTAATCTTGTTATTTTAGTTAGATATTCTTAATTGAGATGTTCTTTATAAATATCGTTTATAACTCTACATTCATAAACTTAGACTTGTTTTTTTAAATTCTTAAATGCTACATTAAAAAGCTTACACAAGGTGAAACTACGACGTTCCGATTAGTTTATATTTGTACTCATTTTATGCTGAGCAGTGTAATATCAGGATTTATCATGGAAATAAAACAAGATGTTTCCATTCAATGTGAACTACAGAGTCTCCAGCAGCTTTCTCTCAAGCGACACTCATTGTTTCCTATTACTTTTGCATTTTCTATTTTTTTCTTTTGCATTACTTTAGCATTTTCTATTTTTCTCTCTCTGTTCTCTGTTTCTGTTTCTCTGTCTCTGCCCCTTTCTTCCACTGTATCTTTTTCTCTCCTCCCATTCTCTCTATCTTTCTCGGGGATCGGACGGGTAACACTGTTGATTGTTCGAATGATCCGATATTTAAAAAGATATGTTCTGATAACACATTTCTCGTTTATGAAAATGCGCATACGGCTAGTCTCAATTATGTTATGAACGTACATCTATAACATTATAAACACAGTTACATAACTTCATGTCAATCGGAACTCCTCGGGTAAGTCCGTCCACGGGATAATCATCCCTCGGATGTATCTGGTGCAATGATTCTTATTGAAATCACGATCGTTTTGTTCGCCGGAAGTCGGAAGAAGAATATGCTTAAAATGTAGTTCGCACAAAACATAAACAATGCCATCGTTTGACAGCTGTTTGTCTGCTGCGCTGGGTAAATTAAAACTGGAAAATTTAAATTTGAAGCCGCGACAAATTTAAGTTTTACAGGCATTGTACTGTATTGAGCTGTCATTCGAGTTGCCATCTTTGTTTTGACGTATGTCACAAAAGTAGTTCCAATTGGCGAAATGACCGAGGCGATCCGACTACCTATATACATCCGAGAGATGAATCGTGAATTATCCGAAGTGTTCTGACTGAACTTCATGTATAAATGCATCCTCCATTGCATAGTTATCGCTCTTTATTCTCACATATACCCCTGCAACATGCTCAAGACCCTGAATGTCAAGATTGTTGACGCAATTAAGATAGAGAAGTTGGTTTTACTGTATTTTGAACTAAACGTTTAAATTAAAAATAGTTTGATTTGGTCAGAAATATTTAGATTACTATTTATTTAGCAATAACTATGGAATTATTTTCTGTACTTTTTACACGAGGCACATAACTACGCGAATGTAAATAAGAACACTGTATATGTATAACATACACGTAGGAAAAAAAGCTATATTAAATTGCGTGCAGACATTTAATTTATATAAAATAAAATATATTTATTTCACTTACTCTCAAAAGCTAAGTCAATGTGTAGCCGATTTGATTTTTTTTTTTTCGAATGCCTAAGCGGCGCTTTACCTGAAGTCATACGTGACCTAAAATACTCTAGGCCAGTTACAGGGGGGAACTGTAATAAACCGGCCGTGTAAGAGAGTGGTATAAATGCTGCAACTATGCGCAAGTGAGTACTACGCCACTAATGCATCGTCATTACTATACCGCCATCATATAAACCATTGTTTACATTCACCGGGAACTATTTATTAGGTGTAATACCTTTGTATTAACTACGCGTACCGTTAAATAGCGTCGGTGTTGGTGCCAACTTCAGGAGCGTCGTTGTAAGTAAATGAAACGACATTGAATGAGATGTATAGCGTGGTGTCGTGGCATTGGTTGCAATCGGAACCCCTCGGATAATTCTGTTCTCTTACTTCCAGAAATGCGACTTTTTTTTCGTTGGATACAGAAAAAAGTTCTTCAAAACACAGATTGCTGCTTATAGGGTAGTTTGTTGTTATAAAGTTTTATTTATCAATTTACATTTCCGAACGGGCTTATAGTTGTTAGGCAAAAACGGTACAAACAGACTTTCCGACCCGGATGGCGCAGTAAGGTGGAGTGTTGGTCATAACTACGAAAGGTCATGTGTTAAATCCCAGATAAACGTTCACCGGTATTCTATTTATTTTTAATCAACGTCTTATTAAGATTATTACTATAGCTCCCTTGCCCACGTTTGCTAAAGTCTAGGATTGGTTGGTCCGTTGTCAGGGTGACAAAGTGTCGATACAAATTCCTCCACCAAATAACTTTACGTCACTATAACAAGTATAATTTGTCGGTGTTGTATTTAAAAACAACAACAAACAAACATTTATAAAGCGTCGTTTTATATGTTAGTTTATTAGTCAATTCCACATTCTTACAATTTATGGAAATTATTTATTTATTACTTATATATTATAAGTATAGTACCTTGCAGCAAATGCCACAACCCTTATTCAGAAAACTCCCCTCTGCATGAACCTGCATCCAGTCAAATCATTTCGAATAAGGTTTATCTCCTAATACATCATTTTTTGCTGCATCCAAATTCACATACCTTATTTCTCCACTGTCTAAGTATGACTATTGCTCATCCAGCATATAATCAAGTCAATTCGTAAATCATATTCTTCATGTTTTTTTCTTGGCATATTTTAATTAACGTATGCTTCACGTGTTACCAGGTGCTGCTAGGTGTCTTAAATTCCGACAAAGGTATGAAAACAAATTGGATCTTTCAAGATTTCAAGCGATAATTTTTGGAGCCAATGTCAAGATTTTGTGATTTTTTTTGTTTTGTTTTAACTTCTCGTTGTTTGACATTTTTTTGTTAAAATTTCTGGCATTTTTTATCATAGTCTTGAAAAATATTATGAAAAGGTTAAATGGGAATCCAATACAAATGTACACAAAAGCAATATGTAAAGATTTGTTTAAATTATAAATGAGATAACTGATAAAAAATATACCTTGAAATAATGTTATGTGTTATTGGTTCCTAAGCTTTGAAATAAGTTTTACGATGTTTATATGTTTCCGAATTTAAACTAGTGCTCATTTTGTCTTGTTGTGTGTTATTTCTCCTGTTGTGCTTGTGCATCCGTAGCGGTGAACAATCACATACATGTATTACTACGCAGGTTCTGGATACAGAAAAAAGAACAAAAGCTAACATAAATTGTGGAAAATGGAACCTACCTAATAAAACAAATTAGTACCTTTTCGGCTGCAATTATGAGCTCATCAGCACAGCAAGAATTTGCTTCTGTAAGTGCATTTTGAGGAACAAATTGAAAAACACAACATACTTAGCAGATAGTGGGCCGAATGGTTTATGGGGGGCCATTAAATTCCAAATGGCCGCACATTTTTGTTACAGTTATGACATCTTTATTCAGATGTTCGGAACGTCTTGTCATTTTGCCCTGTAATAGATAAGATTGCACTAGTTCGCTTCAGAATAAATTTGCTTGATTCCGCGAACGCATTGAAGAGCTAGGATTCCATAGGAATTTCCTCGCGGCAGCCCTGTGTAATTCAATTAGTAAGAGTGAGCACTATTCGAGATGTCAAAACTCTTTTTATTTTTATTGATAATGAGTTTATGTGTCGGGGAAACCAACGTTAAGAAATTTGGTTTTCTATTTTTTTCTTCTTGACTTTGGGTCCTTCAGGGGTACCACACAACTTAAGGATTCTGTGAACACAATTAGGTATTTTGGCTATTTTTTCTGTTTTGTTGTTGACTTGTTGTTTCAGCGGGGGTGTAAACACCTCACCAACAATCATTTTTTATCAAGTGAAAACAGTTTCCACTTGAGACACAAAAGTAATGCCTTCGCCGCAAAAGTATGCGATGAACTCCTGTAATAACCTGGACTTATTGTCCTGCCAGCGGATCAGAACATCAATGAACTTTCATAATAAGCCGAGTGTGATAAAAACATTAAAAAATAAAACACTTAACTTGTGAGCTAATACTATGTTTATTTATTTATTTATTTATTTATTTATTTATTTATTTATTTATTTATTTATTTATTTATTTATTTATTTATTTATTTATTTATTTATTTACTCATTCATTTATTTATCTATCTATCGTCCCACCAACAGTATTCAAGTTATCTGGAGACGGTGTCCGCTTGAAGCAGATAAAGTGCTGCCTTCACTGTTTTTAGCATGCCGTAAACACCTGGCATGATACGAGACCCAGTCGAATTATCCTGACACCGGGCAATACCAAACGTGGAACTACCCTGATATTTGCTTGAGCGTTAGCAAAGGAGCTATACCACTACCATTTTTTACGACTTTGGTATGTCGCGGCTCGGGATCGAACTCGGAGCCTACCGTACCTGGAGCCAACGCTCTACCAATTGCGCTCCGGTCCGGTCTACCATATAGTTTCTCATATTAGTAAAAAAGATAGGCTGTCAATTTTGATAGTAATACTTGATATTGTTTTGCTTTAACTTAATGATATAACGGTATTTATGATTAAATAATGGTCATTTACTATTAGTGTTAACTATTACCTAGGAAATCCAGGACGAATGTCTTGGAAGAACCAGCGTTGCACAGTAAAAAGCTTTAAGGGTGGTTTCCGACAATTTGGACCAGATTTTTCTCTCTCAGAGAACCAAATAAATTAATGTTGCCTGGAAAGATCACGCAAAATGCTGTTTATTGATGAAAAGTGAAGCATAACACATTACCCGCCATTACAAATAGGTATTTCGTATCTAAGCCACGCTGCACGGTAAGCTATTTTTTTAAACTAAAGAAAACCAAGTGACCCGTAACTTTATACAAACATTCGGGTAATCCACTCTGATGTCGATGTCTATTTTTAGCAGGAATCACAATCATGCTTATTTATAGTTGAAAAAAGAATGAGCAAGGAGAGTGACCAATTTAACGATTTCTACTGTCTTACTATTTAGACTGTGTTCAAAATCGTCCTTGTAAGACTTGGGTTTGACAGCATGCAGAAATGATGCCCCAATTCCCCCAATCCATGTTTACGTGTATTTGATAAAGACAAAGTGTAGGAAACCACCTTTAAGGCCATTCTATGTGAGCATTTCGCCCCCACTCTTACTCGAACCCATGAGAATTTAATATCCACGTTTTAAGTTAAAATATTTGTGGTCTCGTTAACGCGATACCGATAGAAAGATGCGCTGGGAGTGCATAGAACTAAATCTGAAATATTGTTCTATTGGAGGCTGTCTTTAATCCATCCAAAACAATCGCATCTGACAAACCAGCGCCTTTCCGGCGAAAACTCGAATAAAAAGATATCTAAAACAAATAGGACTAAATAGACGAGAAGTATGTACTTGTTGTGAAAAGATCCGCGCTATGAAGTGGGGCTCTGTCGTTCAGAAATAATTCGAAGTGAAATTAACGGCGCATCACGCGTTTATTCACCCCCGGGAAGCCAGAGAACCTAGTGGAATAGCTGTCAGCCGGAAGCGAGAAATAGAACCGCGAAGTCACTTCCCATCATGCAGCACGGTGACATCTAATAGTACCCGGTCTAACTTCCTGTCAGCCATATGTCAGGAGAAAGCCGTCGGGTGTTTGCGACTGACGAGATGTTGTCATTTGTACACACATAATGTAACTAGGCTACTTTTTCTGTGATGCATTAACAGAAAGATCACAAGTACTTTCATTTATTTTTATTATTATCTTTTTTGTTGGCATTTCTCGTTAAGTACACGAATACAGTGTGAACACAACAATTGTGTATATTTTCATTAAGTTTGCTATGTTCAGGCAGAAATATAATAAGTAAAACTCTTTCGTAGTAGCTGTTATACGCTGCAGCAA